>JAMZAV010008201.1:0-30209 GCA_024449915.1 Sweltsa coloradensis | reverse complement strand
CTCAGCGGACCGGAATAACTTTGGAAGGTGATTTAAATGATTGAGCGATGTTACTTACATGGTTTGTGGAGTGATTTAAGTCGGCGCACGTTGATTTGAGTATGTTTTTTTGGGTAAATACGTAGTATAGCGGACGTGGGTATGGCTAATACTCCACCTACAAAACCTTTAACGTCGCTATTTTAAATATAAAGGACTTTCAACGGAAAAGTACTTTCGCTTAAAATAGCGACGTTAATGGTTTAGAAGGTACTTTAGATTTAAAACAGCGACGTTACAGGTTTTGTAGGTGGAGTATTAGCCGCTATAATACCCACGTCCGCTATAGGCCTACTACGTATTTACCGTTTTTTGGTCATTCAGAAGGTTTGTTGTGATTGACATATAATGTTAATGTTTACGTTGTGATAAGAGTGTGTTGTATGTTGTATGTCGACTGGAGCGACGGCGAGGTGGGGGAATGACGTATTGCAGTAGGCCTACTGGCAATAAAGCCTTTGGATTTTATGGGATTGACTGGTTTTCCTGAGTTAGCGATTCATTGGAATAAGGTGTGTTTATGGTTTTGTTGTTGGGTATGAGTTGGGGTCCAGGGGCAGAGCCCCGGTGGGGGTTGGGGGGCAACGCTCCCCATTCAGTTGAACATCGAACTTCATTTTTATCTCATAAGTTGATAGCACTGGTTGAGGCTGGATTTGAGTTCGAAGATGGCGAAGTGTGGAGGTCGGTGGAGGTGATGGTGGCTGTTTGTTAAGTGTTGTTAGTGTATGTTGTTTTGTGTTTTATTTTGTAAACACTTGTGTGCGCCTGTTAAAAAAATCATTTAAAATTACTCTGTTGTGGTTGTTCTAGTGATTATTCAACAAAAAACGGATTAAAAACATCGCTGAGTACCTAGGCCTAACCCTTCACTTTTACCCCTGTTTCAGTTGAAAAGAAACCTCACATTTCTTCAGAAAGCCACCGGGAGCTCCTAGTCTCGAATCTGTGTTACACCAATGGAGACTATTTTGCGAACGTCCTCCTAAAGGATTCGAAAAGTTCTTTAAACCTCACCTGGAAAGAAACCGCAAAATGCGAGAAAGTCTGGGAAAGATGTGAATGATGCACCTAAAGAACCGCCATCGACGCAGACACCATCTAAAGGAGCATCCGGGCTTCCGCCCTCCAAACCACCTGGTCCAAGCTCCAAACCTCCAGAGCCATGGTCATTTGGAATGTTTGGTGGTAGCAACCAATCCAGGTAACAAATTTTGTTCAGACCCATCTAGGCCTATAAGATCTCCACCAACATTAGATTTCCATTTAGGCCTAGGCCTACAACTTCAGTGCAAGAGTTGTAGACAGCTAGCCCATCTGTTCCATCGGTTGTTAATTTGGGGCCAGACGCATGTAGGGCCTATCCGCTCGTTTTTGTAGGCTGATACGTTCACTGACTTACTTTCGATGTTTAGTTTAGTTAGTCCCGCTTAGTGCCCAAACCTAGGAGTCATTGTAAACGCAATACAATGGACATGAGAGATGACCATGGGGAAGTAAATTCCTATAGCCTAGGGCCAGAACAATAGGCCTAGTTGAGTGGAATGGTCTGGGAGAGGGGCTTGTGGGGGAAAAGGAACTAAGAGGTCTTGTCGCAAAATAAAAATCACTGCCTATGGGTAGGCCTATACCAGGCATGGCTGATGAGAGAAGAAACCAAGGAGAGGAGCAGGAGTTAATACCGTAGTGTTGATGAGGATTGATGCAATCAGGGAAACCAGGAAGAAGTGGAAAACTTAGAAGATTGGGACAAAAAGCCTGCCACCAACTAGGCCCTACATAGGAATTCCATCACTATTCATAAAAAGAAAAGATTTCTTAAACCCAGTGGTGTCATGGGGGGTATGTACGCGAGTAACATAACAATTATTTACAATTACAAATGGACCCTTCCGCCCAGTGGTTACCACTCACTCTCCTAAGACCTAATTACTGCCTTCCACCAAACGCGATCTAAATTCCCTTTTAAGACCCACTAGCTACAACATTCCCAGACAAGTCATTCCACTCTTCTCTTCACCGTTCCCCTCTTGGTGATTTAAATACATTTCTCTCCAAGCTTGATGAAGTGCTCATCCTTCTCACCAAGAAATTTCCTAAAGCAGACTTAGTCTTATGCAGTGACCACAATGTGGACTGCTTTTCCAATCGCCATCCGATCTAAACTGCTCGATCTAGTCCACTCCTTCAATATCATTGAAACCATTGATACACCAACCCGTGTCACTGCCACTAGCAGCTCTCTTATCGACAACATTTTCACTTCTCTCGACCCAGCATTGTTTTCCGTCAGCTCTACTGACCCTGGCCTGTCCGACCATCACCTCCTCATTCTCAACCTATATCTCTCCAAAATCAACCCCCCAAAAATGAAGGTAATGAAACGTTCTTTCAGTCCCAAAAATACAGACAACTTTCTAACACGGCTAAGTGCAGAAAATTGGCAGTCACTGTCAACTCCTGGAGATGCAGATGTACTCTTCTCTAGTTTTCTTACCACTTTCCTGTATCACTTCAATATATCATTTCCGCTAAAAAGCTGTCCCCGCTTTAAACCCAAAGTCAATTCCTGGATCACACAGGAACTGCGATCTGAAGCCCAGACCTTGCGATCCCTTCATTTTGAACTGAAGTCGTCCAACAACTCGACCAGTAAACAACAATATCGTGATTTAAAAAAGTCTCATGCTAGAAACATTCGCCAAGCTAAACTCTACTATAACGACTCCTTAATATCAGAATCTAAGAACACCTCAACAGCTATTTGGTCCATGATTAAATCACAGACCAATGCCCCGCAACCTAAATGCACCTCTCTCTTATCGCTAACGGTAAAGTTATATCTGACGCATCATCTCAAATGTGAACTCTTTAATGACTTTTTTCATCAACTCGTGCAACCCGGCTGGTAAGCCAAATGCATCAATTTACCCTCCCCCTCCTCCCAAACTCTCACGACCTCTGATCGGCCCAACTATCTTTCTCCACCCAACCACTCCAATCGAAGTAGCTACTGTAACTAGGAAACTTAGTTCCAAACACTCATATGGACTTGACGAGGTGCCAGGCTCCCTTCTTTTTCAAATGTATGGACTTTATTCCGGCCATTAGCCTACATCATTAATCAATCCTTTTCTGATGGCATTTTCCCCTCAAAACTGAAGGCAGCAAAAATAATCCCCATCTACAAACACAAAGGTAAAAAATCTGAGATGACTAACTATCGACCCATCTCCTGCTCTCATCTTTTTCCAAAATATATGAATACATCATGCATGATCGTCTATCATCATTTCTAAATTATCACAACATTCTCTCCCTACTCAGCATGGTTTTTTTGAAAATAAATCCACCACAAGCGCAATCTTCAGTTTTCTTTCCCCTCTCTACTCTGCTTTGGACAAAGGTGACCACGCGGTAGGAGTGTTCTACGACATGACAAAGGCTTTTTGATACGATAGATCACAAAATTCTCCTAGGAAAGCTATATACCTATGGCATCCGAGGGATCGCTTTAGATTTGGATTTCCTCTTTTCTCTCCGGCCGCTCTCAAGTAGTCGAAATCGAGACACAGCCAATGGTCTATCCGTCATCAAAACCCGCTCTAAATCTCTGTCCATAGTCTGTGGAGTTCCCCAGGGTTCCATACTCGGACCCCTAGCCTATATCATATATGTTAATGACCAGGCCACCTTTCTGGATGAGGGTATTCTCACACAATATGCGGATGACTCCAGCCATTTGCTGACCCCTCTCAGGCACTTGCCCCCCTAATCAACAGCCAAGTGGCTAAAATGTCATCATACAGCCGAGACAATCAACTCTACATCTCGCGCTCTAAAACGGTATACCTATACTTTCACACCCCCAATAAGATCCCACTGGCTAGTCCCCTAGTTCATCTAGAGTTTGATATAATCCCCCGCGCATCCAGTGTAAAAGTCCTTGGCCTTGCATTGACCGAAAAACTTGACTGGTCTATCCATGTTGACCATGTTGCCAACAAAATTTTATCTGGATGCTACTCTATCCGTAAGCTCAAACAAATTGTTCACCCCCATATCTTATTGCAAGTTCTACTTTGCCCACATCCACTCTCACTTATCCTATGGCTGCTATTTTGGGGAGCCCCCCCCCAAGCTAATAGAATATTCATCCTCCAAAAGAGAGCGATACGCATTATTGGGGTGCTCCAGAAAACACTCCTGTAGGGAGCTCTTTAAGGAATTATGAATTCTAACTCTAGCATGCACACTCATCCAGTCTTGCTGCACTCTTTGTTCGCACAAATAGTAACCTCTTCCCTCTCAAAGCGTCTGTGCACTGCACAACACAAGAGCCATCCTTCACATACATAGGCCGCCCCACCACCTGCGCCTTTTTGCACTAGCCCAGAGTACCTTGCCTCCACCCTTTACAACAAGCTCCCAGAAAACAAAAAACCTCCCCCACCCTGCCCTCCTTCAAACACAAGTTAAAAAATATATCTCACAGAAAACAGCTTCTACTCGGTTAGTGGACTACCTCTCAAAGTAAATAATAAAATTATAAATATTAAAATAATGAACAATTAATTAAATAATAAATAATAAACAATTATTATTCTAGCTAAATTCAGCAATAATGATATATCACCTGTTTTAAAGTCCTGTTTCAAAGTCTACTGACATTGTAAGTTGTAACATATGATTACTATTTTTTAGTTATATGCCTCCATATCATTATGTCTCATACTTTCATCTGTACCATTATCTTGTACCAATTGTAAATCACCTCATTCAACAATTCTCTTCTCCAGTTATACTTCCATAAATTAATATATTATATCAATGTCATTCTTATTTTCAAATTTCCCCTTTTATATTATCCTCCCATATGTTGGCTTATCCACAAAACAATTGTAACTAGATACATCATATAAATTATTATCTTACCACCATTGAGTGTAGATTTCACAGTCCACAATGTTACAATTATTACAATGTATTAAATTTATTTTATTTTCATAATTTTTCTTAATTTACTTACTGTACATGATTACTCTGTAGTACTAGGGTTACATATATTATCTGTAAGTACCTAGGCTATTTACCTTCTCCTCCGGGAGTCAAACATGTACAATGTGCCTGTCAAGATGAATAAAGTTATCTATCTTCTAACTCCATAACAGTACTTTCCAAGAAACCATACCGACCCAGATCCGTTCTTACTACTTTCCGCTGGAAATTCCATTAATGATCCCCCCTGCCCCTGTAAAGCCCCTCATGCAGCCTATTGCGGATGTCTCCCCACCTCCTATTTCCCTTAACCGCCCTGTACATATTGCACAACCTTATCTTCCTTCTTCTTCTCTCTAATGACTCCCAACCCAACTCCCGTAACATTGCATTGACACTGTCATATAGGCCTACCCTCTCTACATTCCCCTTATCATTCTCCTCCCACCGCCACCGCCTAACCTTCGACCTTCCCCGTAACCATTCTTGCCGCCCTTCGTTGAACGTTCTCTACCTTCAAAACCTCCCCCAGCCTAGCTATACGGATCCCATGCCGCCGCCCCATTCACCAGGACAGATCTAACCACCACCTATAGGCCTATGCCCGATCTTTAACTCCCCGGCTGGCCCCTCTTAGATTTCTCATAACGAATCCCAGGACCCTATTCCCCTTCTTAACTTCTTGCACCTGATACCCCCAACCCAAATCCTCTGCCAACATCACCCCCAAGTACTTATAATCTCTACTTTCCCCATAACAGCCCCCATTAAAGTGTATGTCCTACCTACCTTAATTCAGTGTTGGGTAGGAACTTTTAAAAAAGAACGCGTTCCTAGGAACGCGTTCTTTTTTCGGGAACTTTTTAAGGAACGCGTTCCATTTTTAGTTAGAGGAACTTTCAACACAAAAGTTACAAATTTATGGTAACTTTTAATAAAGTTGATGACAAAACCCACCATGCTTATACATCTGAAAACGAATTTAGCTGATACAAATATAAAAATTAGTTAATTTCAAACAGTAGCATATCATTTTTAGGAGACAAAACCACGATTGATGAACCAGTCATATTTGCTAGCGACGACGGGGCTAAAAAATCGCGACCTATATCCTATGTACCATAATTTATCTGATAAAGGAACTTTTAACCAGGAACTTTTATTATTTCAGGAACTCAAAGTTCCTTTTTTTGTTAAGGAACTGTAACTTTTAAAAGTTCCATTTGAAGGCCAAGTAACTTTCCTTTTAAAAGTTCCTTTTTTGCGGGAACTTACCCAACACTGCCTAAATTAATCTTCGCGAGAAACCAACCACCGTACATTTACATATGTTTAAACAAACCAATCTTATTTGTTGTGACCCATATTGCTATACAAAGCACAATGGTCTGCAAATTAATAATCTTATCCTTGGTGTTATTCCCCTCCCTATGTCATTTATAAACATCATGGTAGTAAACAATAAAGGCCCTCCTAACACTGAGCCCTGTGGTACCCCCAATGTAACCTCTATACTCTGTGACAAAAGTCCTACCCCCAACCCTAACCCTTGGAGACCTACCCCTCAAGAAATCCCCAATCCACCTCGCCACTCCCTTATCCCCCACCACATTGTTAATCTTCTTCATTAGCAAGTCATGCGAGATCTTATCAAAAGCCTTTTCAAAATTAAGAAAAACAGCATCTAGGCGAGGCCTAAGCTTCCCCACCACTGTCCAAAATGTCCCCAATATCCTGAACTAATCCTACCAGTTGAGTGTCACAAGAAAAACCTTCCCTGAAACCATGTTGATCATTTGTGACCGTGAATAGTGTTGGCAATTTTCAGAAAATTTTGATTTGATGAAAATTTCATGAAAATTTTCAAAAAAATCAAAAGTCATTGGAATCATATAACTTGATGTTCGTACTTAAAAAATTTGTTTTAAATTTTTGAGACAGGGAAAGAGACCTCGACTCAGACACTTAAGCCCTAGTGTATTATCATTACTAAAATACTTATTGTAGGCCTAATTAAATACCATAGGCCTATAGAAGGTATTGGAAGACATTTTGTTTGAATACACATTTAACATAACAATGATAGTATAAATTCAAACATTTACAGAATAAATAAATACAAATAAAAGTCCTGCAAGAAGATAGTTCACGTTCAAGTTCAAGTTTTTATTGATCTGTTGATTCATACATGGTACGATACGAATAATCGTAGCCTACGTTACTTGTCTGTTGCCACTACTAACAAAATCATCCACATTATAAAATACATAGGCCTACATGGTATGATAAGAAAGATGATAGCCAGTGTTGGGGAAGGAACTTTTAAAAAGAACGCGTTCTTTTTTTGCGAACTTTTCAGTGAACTTACTCTTTTTTAAATGAATGAACTTGAACTTTTAAAAGTTCATTCTGAGAACGAACTTTTCAGTTTTAGAAAGTTCATTTGTAAGTTCTTTCCGTGCGCCGAGCAGCCGTCGACTCGCCGCCGTCGACGCTTAAAAACAATAACAAATCGTTGTTCATCGTAGTTTTTTTTGTTTATTTGGATTAAGGACGCGTCAACCGTTAAATCATAATGAATCACTCTAACCTAAGGGCGGGGGGGGAGGAGGGGCCCATGCTGGTCAGAACCAGCCACGGTAAAGGGGAGGAAGGGGGGTTTCTCATGTCGCGGTCGTCATCGTCTTTGTCATAGTTCGTTGTGTCATAGTCATCGTCGTCGGGGAGGTCGTCAAGGGAAGGGGGGAAGATCCCCGACGATGATTGCCAGAGCTCGCCTCTATTTATCGTTTATCGTAGGCCTACGTTGACGCACGTTCAGTTAATTTTGACAACATCACGCACGATTCACGAAGTTAAAACGATGTACGCCAACTAATTCGGAAAAAAAATCTTGGAAGCCTAAAATGCTAAGTATCTGCATTAATTTAACAAGCTGGTCGACGAGAATGTATTACAAATCATCAACACGATCAAAGACAGCTCAACACTTTCGTCCGACTCAAACTCGCAAGTAAATTGGTACCTACTCGAACACCCCTAATGTTTTTTCTCGTGTTTTTCTTCAATTTACGCTAGCTTTTAATAAAATAGTGATTTTTTTTTTACAAAAGAACTTTTAAAAGAACTTAGTTCATATTTTAGACGAACTTTTCAAAATTTTAGGTTTTAAAAGAACTTGAACTTTTTAAAAGTTTTTAAAAGTATTTGAGCTGTGAACTGAACTTTTAAAAAGTTCATTTTAAAAAAGAACTGACCCAACACTGATCATAGCCTACCTTACTTGTCTGTTGCCACTACTAACAAAATCATCCACATTATAAAATACACCATTTACTAGGTAAAGTTTTATGGAATTTAATAGTTTATTTATTTCTGAAATGTTCCTGATTTATTTTGGCAAACAGTTAAAAAGTTGTATTCCCATCATATGAGAACCATTTTTACATTTAGAAGTATACAGCTGGTATATGGAAATTGTTCTTTTGTCTAGTATTATGTATTGAGTATATAAACCATCCTTAGCTAGAGACGTCACGCCCATGTTAAATATTGTACCAAACATTTCCCTCACACACATCAAGTTCATTTCAACGCTACTACGAGCGCTTCTCGAGTTTCGCTACCTCGCGGCTACACATGAAGTTCATACGAGCGTCCATAGAGGTCGCCACTCAAGTTAATTCAACGACGCACCCCCCACCTGACGAAAAACCGTAACTACGTAGATGCGCGCGGCCGAAAGTTTATCAATTTCACGAACTAACTCGAACATTATTACGCGCCTATTTGTAATACATTTGGGCAAATAAATTTTGTTGGTCCATTTTAGAATGATTGTAGATATTACAAAGCAGGCTTTCGAAATAGTCATCAATGGAAATCATTACAATACTGTAGACGTAATAGTATTTAATACAGTAATTTTTATAGTTGTTAAATTTGAAGTCTTCATTACGCTCATTCCATTAATTTGTTTTGTTTACAAGTAATAAACATGTTTTTTAGGGTGCGGAAATGTTTTACTTTAGCAACAATAAAATACATACATGCCTAAAACCAAATTGTATTTCTAGTTTTCTACTATGCTGCTTCTAAGTGGGATAGACGATAAATAAATAAATTTTAGATATCAACAACAAATGCGCCGATATTATAGTTGGATGCGCGTAGCGAGCGAAGCGAAGATTCCATTTTACTACACTGGAGAAAAAAATCCGGAATATATTTTTTTCTTTTTTTCTGTATTATTGTGTGTCTGTTAACACGATTCCGGCTAAACCGATACTCCAATTGCGATGAAATTTTCTAGAGACCTTCAAAATCTCTGAACTGCCACGTTTTTGAGCGCAATCTAAAAATTATTTCTCATGAAAATCGCAATTTTACGATTTTTTTTCGATTTTAAAAAATTTCTTCGACTTATAACACCTACGTGCTTTATCCGACTGTAATGATTTTTTCACAGAACCTTTATTTTATGAATTAATATATTCGTGTAGAATTTGAGCGTAATCAAAAAATTATTTCTCATGAAAATCGCAATTTTACGTTTTTTTTCGTTTTTAAAAAATTACGCTCATCCAACAATGCGTCTGAAAAAGCGTTTGCGAAGCTTCCTAGTTAAATCCATAACGCCGAAAAAAAATAGTATGCAAGCTTGGCTTGCATACTATTGGGCTACTATATGGCTGCAAAGTGCGGGCAAAGATTGTACTCCTTTAATTGTAAATCAGTTTTTTAACGGGATGGATAGACGTTAAATAAATAAATAACAATAAATAAGTAAACAAAAAAATTAAAGTCGTGCCTGTATGTAAGTTTATCTGGAAGCTGCTCCACATACCAGGATAATCAAAATATCAACATAATAAGATTCATAGACATCGTTGCTTGTCGTTGTAACTTGTTAGCAAATGCATTACTTTATCCTTTAATTTTTTTTAGGATTCCTCTAATGCAATGTTACCTGTTCATCAAACTATCATTAATTATATTGTTTATAATATGCACACGAAACGAACAACACGCAACAAACAAATGTTTAGGATAATGAACGCGCACAGTGGATTTGAGATATTTACGGACGGACGGACGGAGATATTTTTTACAGACTAGCCTATATCAACATTAAAATGTACAATACAAATACCTCGTTTGGGTATTTTCGTCTCGTTGTTGCTTCGAAGCAATCAAGGACATCATTCATATTTTAACATATTATTATATGCAGAGATTTCAAGTCTACAATCCATAATTCTAGGAATCAAATGGTGCAACAATGAAACATCGTTTTTTTAGATTTGATAATTATGAAAATTACAATTACAGCTCAATCTGTTTGGTCGTTCGGCCGTATGGGACTGAACAGACAAGACAAATTCTTACAAACAGACAAATTTATCACGAGGAAGATGTAGGAATGTTCGATTTTGTGCTGTGAGCGTTGAGTGACTGTTGTGCATGTCCAGCCCTTATTCTCAGAAACCATTAAATTGGAAAAACAAAATTCCCGATGTTAAATCTACCTCTTGTGCACTCTGCCTCTGCGAAGAAGGGAATGAATTCCTTTTACCTGCGGACCAATTAATACATGCATTGTCTAGTGTGTCACGTTTCTTGCAGCGTAGAGTGGTGGAAGGTCGGGGGGGGGGGTTGTTACGTCACTGTCCAGGTCATAACTCTAAGAATAGCTAGAGAAGTTACTAGAATCGGAGTTGTAACTAGCTGACACTGACATTAACTGAAACATAGTAACTGTTTTGCAATGTTTTGCAAACTCATCGGAACAGTGAACACCTCTCTCACCTCTCACGAAGAATTTGTGGGGTTTTCGGAAAATGATTTTCGTAATAAGAAAATTGCACCATCACAATCCCTATTCTTATGCTTTTATTCCCCGACAGGACGTATTAAAACCTTATCGAAGTCAAAACATCTTTCTTCCTAGCATCGGAGCATGTGTCGTTATTAGCTGGGTATAATCCGGATTATTTGCGATTTACAGTTCAAACCAAACATTGTTATAAATCACTCATCAATTTTAGCCACATTACTCGCATGATGATGCACATGGTGACATTTTAAAATGCTGTTCAATATATTATACGCCCACCGGCCCACGGTACACGCGATAAAGCGTCGACTTCATTCTGACAATCGTAGCAATCGTGATCTATTTGCATCATTATTTATTTCCTATACTGGCATTCGTCATCGTGGTTCATTCGTTCGTTAGAAACAATAAATTATACAGACGGTAATTTTTATTGGTTCGTGTTACTGTTTGAGACATGTGTTGGTTTCAGATACGTCAACCCGTGAATCAAACAATTAAAACGACTTATAAAGGACCTTGTCAAGCTGAAATGAGTAGTATTTTCTTTTGAACGGTTTGATCCGTTATCAATCATTAAGATAATATGCACTATGTACATTATCCAATTTGGTTTACGACGCAATGTTCTCGCCCCACGTTTCAACGATGTCAGACAAACATGAATGAACATACCCGTTTTCTGTTGAACTACATGCGCGTTTGTTTAAACAATTACCTTGGATTATTATGAGCAATTAATGTATTATCATAATAATATGCAAGCATTACTAGTGAAGATTTTTGTAACAATGACGACAAAAACTTTTGCTTTCATGCTTGTGATATTATCAAATTGTTTGATATTCAATAAACTCTATAGTTGTCATTTGTCAACTAGTGGCTATAACAACTATTGTCTACAAGTACCTATACAATATACATACAGTACAGGTAAATCAAAACGTCTTCATTATTAGAGACGGCGTTCTTACATTGGATTCCCTTTATCTTTTGAGATACGCATATCAACCCGTGAATCAAAAGATTAAAGCGACCCACACAGGATCTTGTCGATCTGAAAAAATCACTGTACTAGGAAAACGCTTAAGTCCCGCCGCGTTGATGGATGAGCGTAATTTTTTTAAACGAAAAAAGCGTAAAATTGTGATTTTTTAATAGATCATTTTTCGATTACGCTCAAATTTCACACGAAAATATTAACTCATAAAATTAAAGTTCTGTGAAAAAATCATTACAATCGGATAAAGCATGTAGGTTTTATTCGTCGAAGAAATGTTAAAAATTGAAAAAAATCGTAAAATTGCAATTATCATGAGAAATAATTTTTCGATTGCGCTCAAATTTCACACGAATATATTAATTCATAAAATTAAGGTTCTGTGAAAAAATCATTACAATCGGATAAAGCATGTAGATGTTATAGGGCGAAGAATTTTTTTAAAAATCGAAAAAAAATCGTAAAATTGCGATTTTCATGAGAAATAATTTTTTGATCGATTTTTCCCCCCGTGCAGTTCTTCGTTCAGAGATTTCACAGACCTCCATAAAAATTTCATCGCAATTGGAGTATTGGTTTAGCCGGAATCGTGTTCACAGGACACACAAAAAATACAAAAAAAAAAAGAAAGAAAAAAAAAAAAAAAACATTCCGGATTTTTTTCTCCAGTGTAGTGAAATGGAATCTTCGCTTCGCTCGCTACGCTCATCCAATTAATACACGTTATACAATAGGCTGGGATGTGTGGTGAACGGATTGTGTGGTGTCTGGCAACGAGGCTAGCTTATTATGAAATATATAATGCAATAAAACAAAACTAGAAAATAAAACCATTACTTTAGAGGAGTCGCTGAGGCTGGCGCGAAGACGAGTTACAGCGCTCAGCTTTCTGGTTTTCTTATTTTCAGGGTAAACGGTGAACAGCATTGGTATAATAATTATGTCACACGAACGATGATTAAGAACACGACTATGAGATCCAGTAAGCGAATTATTCGAGTCATCCATCGGTTTTGAATACAAAATTTTGTGAAATCTCTGTAGTTTACTCCATTTTGGTAAATGTCGGGAATTCTTAATATACAGATTTTTTATCGCAAATTTTCATAACAATGTTTAAATCAACGTGAACATTCCAGAAAATTTAGTTAATTATAAGATAGGCCTAAAACAGTTTGATGGGAATTTCCTGTATGGAAATTTATGTTTTAGTTGTTCCATTGATTCTCTTTCTGAACTTATTTCTTGCAGTTTTTATTTATTTTATTTTATTTACTTGTTTGTTTAGCGTCTATCCGTTTCAGCAAAAAAAACTGATTTACAAAGGAGGACAATATTGATTTTGAAATGCTAATTCTTGGCAACCTAGCATGCAAAATTGGGTAATTATATTTCCCAACATTCAGTTGCAATTTATCGACATTAGGAGCGTTCACACCATCTTGTGTAATGATAACTGTAAACCTACAAAGGAACAGCTCCTTCCATATTTTGCTAGTAGTCAGGAAATAGTAAAATAATATTATTATTATTCTAGGAAACATGTTTAACCCCTTAGCCTACCATTTAAAAAAACCTTGTTTAGCCATAAAATACTAGCTAGGCTAGGGTATTTAAAATCGAAATTTAAAAAATTATGTTTTTCCCCTTTACAAAAAATTTATCAGATATTATCCCACATTGTCATTTTAGCACCCACCCCATTTTTTTCGCTCCCCCCCACCCCCCTAGTATTAAGTGAATTTTATAGAATTCTAAAAAACTAGGCCCAAGTTCAATATTTTATTTCCCAAAATGGTAATTTTGTCACATTTCATATAACATTGACATAAGCATCCAAAACCACCCCCCAACCCAATCTTTAAGCAACACGTTATATAATTCTAAATTAATTGGTAAATTTGCATGCCGTTATTACATACCAGCATGTTACACACGAACATTCGAACATATACACATGTGCGTATGTTCATTTAAGGTTAAGCTAACTAGTTATGAATTTACAAAGTAACAGAACAAAATATTGGGTCCACCCTATCCGATCAAAAGCTAGGTCCCAACGGTAAAATCTCCCATAAGAAAATAATATTTGTACGATCTGTATGCCCCGTGACCTTGAAGAATGTTGCTAAAATTAGATGATAATTTTTGTGTAAAAAATAATTTGATCAATTAGTCATTCAAATAATTGTCAAAGTTTTACCAGCACACTCTAAACACGGTTTTCCTAAATTTTCATATTATTATTCCACTCATAACTATTGTTGTAGATGATTGTAGACCCAAAGATCGAAAGCATGCGGACGCAGAATATGTGTGCGATCTTTATCTGCCGGCTAAGTACATCAAGTCTCCCTAAAAGAACTCAAACTTCACAAATCGGGTTGATTAATTCCCGGAATTGTTTACGTGACATCTCTGCATTCTATTGCATGCTATATGCATTCTATACAATACCTGGAAAGCGTCAGAGAATGAATCCTTGGAAATCACTGATCAGCAAGCGTACGCAGCACGGTCTCCCGTGGACATTTGCACAAAGCATTATGATGCAAGAATTTACTATTTTTTATTTAATTATTTAACGTAATGTAATAACGTAAACCCATTACAACGGAATACATAAGTTATTGATTTATTTTATTTTCTTCTAGCCATTGTGTTTATTTTATTTCTACTATATCTATCTAATCGTATAACCATTAACCAGTGTTGTAGTCCAAAAATAATTTGCGGGTATACGCTCTGGCCTGGGGAAAGTACATACTCATGTACAGGGTGGGCCGATTTTTTTTCCAAGTCGTAATACCGCGAAAAAGTTGCAAATTGGGGAGACAAGAAAGGGGGAAAAATAAAAAAATCTGTTTATATCTTCCGGTCGCGCATGTGCTCTAAAGTTTTCCGAAATTTGGAAATTTGGAAATCTGCCTGGGGTGTGTGAACTGGGAATGTCTTGAATGTTATATTCCAATTATGGACTAAGCCACTTTGAATATGTTATTTAATCTCATCTTTTAATAATGGGGGAGAGGATAAAATAACAGTCTATCCAGTTAATTATTTCCGAGTAGTCTTGAGCCATGAAATTGAGTTTTGGCGGCATGAATGTTCAGATAGTCTTTTGATCTAACTGTCTCGCCAGTCGCCTTTAGAATTCGTCGAAGTCCGAGCTCTCTTGTGTGTTTTGTATTTGTATTGTATTGAATTGTATTTTGTTTATCAAATTAATGGTTTCTGGGCATAAGGCCCGGATGCACAAAATTCACTGCACGTAATTGATAGAACCAGAACATTCGTACGAGCTTATGGAAAATAACACGGGGCAGTGTCATTTATAGTCGATAGTTACAAATTTGATTCCTGGAATCGATTGTTGACTTGAAATCTCTGCATAATAAATGTTCTTATTTGAAAGGCGTTTGATTTATTCGAAGCACCAACGAGGAGAAAATTCCCAAACGAAGTATTTGTATTGGAAATTTTAATTTTCGTATGTTATGCTACTCTGAAAAAAAATATCTCTGAAAATCATGGTGTGCGTACATTATCATTATCGATGAGTGATGAAGTAATACAATAGCTTAATTATCCCGTTTATTTGTTTGTTGCATTAGTTCCTTTCGTGTTCATATTATAAACAATCTGAATAAATTGAGTTTGAAGAACAGTTCACATTGCATTAGATACATCCTAAATACATTTAAAGCATAAGGTAATGTATCTGCTTACAAGATACAACGACGAGCGAAGTCTGCGATTCTTGGAATTAATATATTGATTATCCTGGTATGTAATGCTTCCAGACAAACTTCCACACATAGGCCTACCTCCCAATTTAAATCTTTGCCAAGCTCGCATACTATTAATTTATTATTCGTTCCGGAATCGGCTATAAATTTGACATCGACGCATTTGGTGTAAATGTTTTTTATTTATTTATCGTTCAACCCATTTAGAAACGTCATAGTATAAATACAATTTTGTTTTAGGTATGTATGTATTTTATTTGTTGCTAAAGTAAACCATGTCATGAGATCGATTAGAATAAGGTAAGCTTCCGCGCCCTAAAACATGTTTTTTTACTTGTAAAGAAACCATATGAATTGGATGAGCGTGTAATGAAGAGAGCAATTTAACAACCAAGTTTAAAAAAGTGTTATGTGTTTTTAAATAAATAAATACATACATTTTATTTAGAGTCTACCCACTCAGTTATATAACTGATTTTCAATGGGGGGCAGTAAATGAAAGTTTGTATGTTTTATTGTCGGTCGTCCATCTGCTCGTATGACGTAAGAGATAGTAATAAACATTTATTTATTAAACAATAAGTTACTATGCTTTTTGCAAACGAAATTTAGAAAAAAGCATATTTCTTATTTTAGATAGTGTTTTTTTAAATTACTGTATCAAATACTATGAAGTCTACTAGTACTGTAATGATTTCCATTGATGACTATTTTGCACGCCTGCTTTATAATATCTACCATGAATCAGCGAAATTTATTTGTCCAAATGTATATTTTAAATAGGAGCGCAATAATTACGATCAGTTTCATTTAGTTCGTGAAATTGATTAACTTTCGGCCGCGCGCATCTACGTAGTTACGGTTTTTCGTCAGGTGGGGGGTGCGTCGTTGAATTAACTTTGAGTGGCGACCTCTATGGACGCTCGTATGAACTTCATGTGTAGCCGCGAGGTAGCGAAACTCGAGAAGCGCTCGTAGTAGCGTTGAAATGAACTTGATGTGTGTGAGGGAAATGTTTGGTACAATATTTAACATGGGCGTGACGTCTCTAGCTAAGGATGGTTATATACTCAAAGGTATTATGTATGTGTATGGAGTTATTTAGTGGCATTTGATTCCTATTTTTAATTGTCAGAGCTAAAACTTCATAAATGTAAAGACCTGGAAGAGTGAGAATATTTAAGTTCTTAAAAGCAGGTTTGCAAGAATCCCTATATCCAATTCCAGCTAATATCCTCACCGCCCTTTTTTGAATTACAAATAATTGGAGAGACTGCGATGAATTACCCCACAGTGGTATTCCATAACAAATGTGGGCCTCAAAATAGGCATGATATGCTAGTTTTGCCGTAGTTTTCCCGGAAGTTTCAGTTATAACACGTAATGCATAGCATGCAGAGCCCAGTTAAGGCCCAAGTGCTGCTATGTGTTGACACCAGCTAAGTGTATCATCAACTTTAATGCGCAACAATTTTAATGTGATTACCTGATTTAGATTGGTATAAAAAATATTTAAATCAACTTTGTTAATATTTTTCTGATATACTACATGAAATTGAATATAGTTTTATTTTATTTTATTTTTTCCAAGTTTGTTTGCCATTAACCATTGGTGTATTTGATTAGCTATTATATTTGAAAGTTGTTCTAAAATTGCTAGATTATCACTTGTTATTAAGGCAGATATGTCATCCGCATAAAGAATTATCTTTATTGGTTCTTTTAGGTTCTTATTTAGATTTTGTATGTATACGGGGAGATGATTTATGAATAGTATGAATAACAGTGGTCCTAGTATGGACCCCTGGGGAACGCCCGATTCGACTTCAAGCCATTCAGAATGGTATAGGCCTACTTCATTTTTCCCATTTGAATTTGAGTGACTTATTTTCACTCTTTGTTTTCTAGACTTAAGGTAGGATGACAACCACTTTAGAGGTGTCCCTTTGATGCCATATAGTTCCAGTTTCGTTAACAGTATATTATGGTCTACACAATCAAACGCCTTACTCAAATCACAGAATACTCCCAATGCATAATTTTGCTCATCAAGTGCATTTAGAATATGATTTTCAAGATCCACTAATGCTGTTAAAGTAGATTTATTTTTTTGGAACCCGTGCTGTGATTTGTTCAATATATTGTGTGTTGCAAGGAATTCCATAGCCTGTTATGTGTTAATTTTTCTAATTTTTTTGAAAAAGCTGGGAGCAAAGATATAGGCCTATAGTTTGTTGCATCATGCTTGTCCCCATTCTTAAAGAGCGGTACAATGTCAGATAATTTAAGTTTATCGAGGAAAATACCATTTTCATAAGAAGAATTAAAGATGTCCATTAAAGGTTTTTTAATGCTGTATATGCATTTTTTTACTAAAATTATTGGTATATCATCCCACCCACAGGAAGTAGTATTTTTCAGTTCCCTAACTATTTTGATGATTTCCTGCTCGGTTACCCGTTTAAATGTGAAAATGTTAGCTACATTCCCAGTGTCATTAGAAAACAGTGTCAATGGATCTATACTATTTTTGGTAAAGTTTATGTCAACAGACTTGTAAATATGTATCCCTAAAAGCCTGGTTAAAAGTATTTGCTACAATTTCTGGCTTTATTATGGTCGGAGTGGAAACATTATACCCCGATGTTAATTCAATATTTGAAATTACAGTTTTATTATTAGTGTAGGCCTACATTTCATTTTTAACCACTCGCCATACGGCCTTGGCCTTATCTTTTGAATTTTTAATAAAGCTATAATTGGAAGATTTTTTTGCTTCCTTCAATTTATTCATATATTTTTTTTTTGTTTTGTTTATATAGCCTATAATTTTTAATTCCTGATTATTAAGCGAGCGAAGCGAGCGTTTCCATTTGACTCTGCCGGAAAAAATAGTCACTAGCTTTGTTTGTTTTTTTGTTTGTTTTTTTTGTTTTTTTTTTGTATGTCTCGCCATAACGTTCGAACGGAGGCTCGGATCGATTTGAAATTTTGACCATCCGCAAGCTTTATTCTCGATTGAATGCCATTAGTTTTGTGGCAAAATTGTTCAAAAAGCTAAAAAGTTAGGCCTACATTAAAGTTAATCGAAAGGTTTTTTTTCAAACTGAACGGCGACAAAATCTGAGGTGGCCAAATCATTTAGAATGTCCGTCCGGTCACGAATATGTTAATTTTACTTTGATCCGATAAGTAGTGTAAATGGAAATTACATTATAACGAAAGTAACGTTGCCATGGCAACGAAAAGATGCCCGAAGTTTCTAATGCACTGCCACCTAGAAGTAATCAAAATACTTTCGAGGAAGCAGTGTATTATTTGTCACCAAAGAGTTTAAATAGTTTTCCCAAGGAGTCAAGGTCCTCTAGATGGCGGTGGATTTTATCCACAAAGTAAAGGTTTTCACACGGGTTTAACCCAAATACCTTGGCTATAATAAATAATATTGGAAACATGGCCCTGTGGACAGCGAACGTCGCAAATTTTAAAATTAAAAAAAAATGTGCAATGTGGGTCTAGATATAGCACGTGCTCACTTATCAACGCGTCCAACTGAGCGTTTCCTAGTTACTAACTTTACTAATCCTTTTTTGCTCTTTTATTTGTGTACTCATAGTTTTTAGTTCTTCTGTTATCCAATTTTTATTTCTATTCTTAATTTTTACTTGTTTTTGAGAAATATGGCTTCAAAGTTTGATTTGAAAATATGCAGAAAAGTGTTGTATTTCACATTTGTTGTTGTACTGGTTGTGATATTTTCCCAGGTTTAGTTGAGCATGCACTCATTAAAAGTATAAAGCTTCCGGGTCAAATGATCTCTTACTAATTACTTTATGTAGGCTTCTGAAGTATTTTTGTACTGAAAGTTATGATTTGAGCATTATGATCCGATAGAGCTAAGTCAAGGTTATATACCTCGTAGAAATGTCTGTTAAGATTGGTAATATAATATAATCAATACAAGACAAGTATTACTACAGTACATGATCTTGTAACTGATTTAATAGTGGCATGCATATTGAATGAGCTGAAGATGTTTTCAAAATTTAACGTGTCTAGTGTTTTTTTCCAGTAGGTTTACATTAGTCACCACACATGATGATTTGTTTTTTCTCTTTGTGAACTATATCAAGAAGTTTTAAAAGTTTATTCTGGAATACCTCCAGACTGCCACTTGGTGTTCTGTACATACTAATCACGACTAAATTCCCTTTATGTAGTTTATTTGTTAATATCATTTCTAAAACTGAAAATTCAAAGTGAGTGTCTACACTTCTCTTATTAAGATCTATTCTTTGCTTCCCCTCAGTGCACGCCACTCATCATCATTATCCATTTCCTACTTCTGGCAGAGTCGCCTTGGGTTTCGCAACCAAATTCTTCCACTTCTTTCTATCCTCCCACAATCGTGTCTCTGCTACATGCTCCCAGCTCTCTCTTCTAGGATGTAGGTCTCTTGCTATCTCCTGGGCATCCTCTCTTCCATAATTTTTTTCATATGCTGTCCACTGTCCACACCACTGTCGGGTATAAAGTTAAAACTATCCTTTTACAGACCACATTTGCATATTATCGTATCAAAAATTCAACCACAATATTAACATTGTTTGAACAGCTCAATAGGCGTAGGCCCTAGGCTATACTGATACATAAACTAGGAAAACGCTAAAGTCCCGCCGCGTTGATGGATGAGCTTTTTATAGTTTTTAGTTTGCGTGGGATATCTTTACTTTTGCAAGTGCTTTGTTTTGTTGCCTACGCATTGTAGGTGGTTGTTGTCAAGTTTTTATTGTTTCTTGTCAAAATTGGTATTATTTACCGTAAATACTTATATTAAAAGCTTTATTTCTATGGTTTCTGGCTAACTTTTTCAACTTTTTCTTTCAAAAGGTACTACATCACCTTAACCTTAATGTCCATATATAATATGAACGTTGTAGCCCCACCCGTTTGGTCAGAATTGGCTCAAATGGCACGAAAATATCGCACAAAAAATCAAAAAAGTAATATTAAAAGCTTTATTTCTATTGATTCTGGCGACCTTATTCAACTTTTTCTTTCAAAATGTACTACATCACCATAACCTTAATGTCCATGTGAAATATGAACGTTGTAGCCCTACCCGTTTGGTCAGAATTGGCCCAAATGTAACGAAAATATCGCACACAAAATCGAAAAAAAAACGTAAAAGTACGATATTCATGAGAAATATTTCTTCGATTGTACCCAAAAACGTAGCAAGTCTAAGTTCAGAGATTTCGAAGGTCCTGTCAAATTTTTATCAAGATCGCATATGCCGTTTGCCCGGTAGAGAGCGAACAAACAGACAAAAATATAAACAAACAAAAAAAAAAAAAAAAAAAACACCCGAGCTAAATTTTTGGGGGGTCAGTGAAATTGAAGTCTTCGCTTCACTCGCTACGCTCATCCAAAAATTTAAAACAGATTATGTTGTAATTGTATTTATATTGTTTGATTTTATTTTCGTAATGTTGGTACTCTTTTCATGTAGGCCTAGACCATGAAAAGAGTGTGTTACATGTCATGGTAAATCTAGGCTAATACATAGGCCTAAATACCAATATAGGCTATATATATAAAAATAATTGTAAAAAAAATCTACAATAATGTACTGATTATGTCGGTAATATAAACATCCTATTATGGCATGTATAAAACGGGCCTCTATGTTGAATTAGTACGTAGGCCTACTACCTAGTGTATCATATTGTGTAGGCCTATACATTTTTATTTCTTACACAAATGTTGTTGTAGATAGCCTACAAGATAACACAAGTCTATAAAGTACTTGGAGGTAACTATTTACAATTAAATTATGTGGCTAGGATTACCTAGGTTAAAGTCTTTTCTTTTTTTAGTTCTGGGGCAACTTGTCTGTTTAATCTAGTGGGAAGGCCTAGTCCTAACCCATTTATATTTTATGTTGCCGGTTTGTTTCATTTTTAAAGTCGTCAATTGAATAGAAAGCATTCATTTTCCTTTAGGTAAGACTCGGTTTTTAACAGGAGCATGGTTGTGTTTTCCTTTACTGCAAGTATGCTCTCAAGTAAAGTAGAGTAGTATATATGAATTGTTGAAACTAATTATTAAACAGCAGACAGACAGAGACCAAACGTTAAATAAAGACATTCACCAGTATAACACAAGACATAGGGGGGATTTTAACATACCACGCAGTAGAACAACTAGGTACCAAAAGGGTTATTGTATTACAGGCCAAACAATATTCAATAAGCTCCCAAAGGGTATTAGAGAAATAGGAAATAAGGATAAGCAGATAGAGAAAATACACAAGTACCTAGTCAAAAATGCATTTTATTCTGTAGAGGCATATTTTACAGTGTGACCAAAATAAACAAAAGGTGGTGTTTGTATAATGCTTAATGCTACAACTTGTTAAATGTTACAATTTTAATTACCTAACTTTGAACTAATTTTAACCAATGATTGTGATCCATGGTTGAATTGTTTTTTACATAAGGGTCTGCAGTGTTGTTGCATTTTATGTATTTATTATTGTTGTACAGAAACTGGTTGTAAGTAAATTTTCTTTTTTTAGTTTTTAGACATGCCTGGATAGGCAATGACATGTAATATACCCAGACCAGCTGATGTTGTAACGGGTCAACATTACGAAAATAAAAATGAAATGAAATGAAAATGAGTAGAGTAGAGTAGAGTATTTATTTGCCATTGGATCGGTACAGTGTACATATATAGGCATATAGGCAAAGAGTTATATAAAGTTAGTCCTCTTACATAAGAACCATTTTGGTATCGTGTTGTGTTGCAGTATACTGTATGGTATTTTTCTTTTTGCCTAGTGTTGTGTTGATGATGTTGATGACTACCTTGCACATCAGCGTGCTAGTGTGTAGGTCTACTACCTAGTGCGAGAAAAAGCAGCTCATATTTATTTTGCAGCCGTAGGCCTAATTTTGACCTTGTTTTGTAATGGATTAATTGTAAGCCTACACATTTCTGTTACGATTTCAGAAGCACTGGTCCGGGCGGAACAAAACCGTTTGGCGAAGGTGGAGACCGAGAAAAATGGCTCGTTTTTGGCATGATCGGCACAGTGGCATTACTAGGAACACTATTCTTTTACGAAATGGGATACAAGGAAATTGCCTGGAAGGAATTTGTCAATTTGTAAGGAAATGTATCATCAGAAGCATGATATAGAATATGACTTAGCTTTCTTTATGAGAACCTGACTTCATTGAAAAATTCAAAATTGTCTGATTTTTTTCACACCTAGGTATCTCGTAAAAGGGATTGTAGAAAAACTGGAAGTCGTCAACAAGAAATGGGTGAGAGTTCGACTGCTGCCTGGAAACACAGTCGATGGCTCGGTAAGTTGCTCATGCCGTTGTAGCGTAACGTACGAAGAGACTATGCCCTGCTCTCAGTGGCGTATCCAGGAATTCATAGGAAAAGGGGGGAGGGGTAAACAAATTTATTTGTAGATGTACCAAAAGCTAAGTGGGGGGTAACATTTTTGTCCTTCAAGGTCATTTTGGTAAAAATCTGTGCATTTTAAAGCATCACAATGATCAACTTTTTATCCTAAAATCTTTTTAATCTAAAAGTTTGTCTTTCAAGGTTATTTTGGTGAAAATCTGAGCGTTTTAAAGCATCAAAATAAACAACTTTGTATCTACTAAAATCCTCTTTTGGACAGATAGTAATTTGCCTTTAGTTTAACAAATTGCAATAAAACAGTTATTCTATATTCTCCATTGAAATGTTAAAGTGCCTTTCACACTTTTGTTTGCAAAGGGGTTGGGGGGGGGGTTATCCCCACTCTCCCTCCTTGGATTGCCACTGCCTGCCCTGAGAAAATAGTTTTGGTGGGGATATTTTCTGTTTGTTTGCTCTCTACTGGACAAACAGCTAAGTTCTGATCTTAAAGAAAGTTTTAGGGGATCTTTGCAATCTAGGAATTTACACATTCAATGGTTTTGGGTACGGTACTGGTCTGATAGAAGAAATAGAAGAAATGATTCTCGTGAAAATCACTCTTGCTATTTTTCCAAATGCAGGGAGATTGGCCAAATATGCTTATCAACAATGCAACTATGAAAAGGGTTCATGAAGCGAAACAATAAAAATTAATAGTTCCTCTATCCTACAGGGTTTTCCTGGATCTGCCTTGAGGCTTAGCGTACTTTTTCGTTCTATTCAAACTTTTAAATATGTAATGTGTAGGCCTATTGCATCTGTAACAAAATATGAATTTAATTTAATTGTTCTTGCATTGATGAGTTGTCTAACTAGGCCATATATATAAATGTTGTCCTGTCCAGCTCTTTAAAGCATTGCTATAGATACGTAAATTGCCCACTCTGATACTCACACGAGTTCACCAAGCACTCGGCATTAGCCTTGATCATGTACACCCTTGACCAGAAGTGAATCAAGGCCTGGGTATAGTAGATACAAAGAGACCCCTTGAAATATACTTATGGTCGATCTGCGATGGTGTACCTAAATGAAACTCCCAAGTCATTTATTGAGCTTTTCAGTGATTTTCAAATTATGGTAGACGTTGAACTAGTGAATCTATTTTCAGAGTGTGCTATGGTTTAACATAGGCAGTGTGGACTCCTTTGAGCGTAACTTGGAAAACGCTCAAATCGAGATGAATGTTGAGCCTCCAAACTTTGTGCCCGTTATCTACAAGACTGAATTGGAAGCATCTAATGTAACGGGGATTCTTCCTACACTTCTGGTTATTGGTGAGTAAGAATTCAATGTAGGCTAACGGGAATTCTCCCAACACTGCTGGTTATTGGTGAAAGATTAAAAAAAATTTGCCAAATGTACTTTTAGGCCTAATGCTTGCAGGCTAGAAATGACTTAGCCTATTAGGTATTACTTGGGTTGATAGGGGCTAGAGGCTGGTTTAGTGTTGGTTGGGGAAAGATTGATCGAGGCTGGGAGCCAACAGCTTACCTTGAAAGAATTTGGGGGCTGTGTTGAGCTGAAGGTCACATAAATATATACACAAATCACATTACATTACAACGAATTAGTTATTAGTATTTTTTGTCGTGCCGGTACATGGCCTCTTTAGGCCTATCTTAATTGGAAGCCAAATCATTGTGGTAGGAATGAATGTAATTTACAGTATTGTTTAGGCCTGCTAATTTAAGTGCCATTACCATATGATAACTTAAATCACTCTTAGGGGTAGTAGGTGGTAAGTGTTGAAATTGATTATGTAGCAGTAGCAGGGTATGTAGGCTACTTTACTTCTTCATCAATGGAAACTAGGCCTAGGCCTACGTGTCGAGTGTCAGCCTGCTGCTTCTCTGATTATTGGATGAGCATAGCGAGCGAAGCGAAGATTCCATTCTACTACACTGGAGAAAAAAATCGGAATGTTTTTTTTTCTTTCTTTTTTTTTGTATTTTTGTCTGTTTGTCCACACGATTCCGGCTAAACCGATACTCCGATTGCGATGAAATTTTATGGAGGCCTTCGAAATCTCTGAACTTAGAACTGCCACGTTTTTGAGCGCAATCGAAAAAATTTTCTCATGAAAATCGCAATTTTACGATTTTTTTCGATTTAAAAAATTTCTTCGACTTATAACACCTACATGCTTTATCCGATTTTAATGATTTTTGCACAGAACCTTAATTTTATGAATTAATATATTAGTGTTAAATTTGAGCGCAATCGAGAAATTATTTCTTATAAAAATCGCAATTTTACGATTTTTTTAACAATTACGATTAATTAAAAAAAAAAAAAAAGTTAATTTTTAATTTAATTTAATTTAATTTTAAAAAATTTCAACTTAGTAATGATTTTGCCACAGAACAACAGAAAATTCGCATAACACATGGCAGCTCAATGTACCAATTACGCTCATCCAACAACGCGGCGGGACTTAAGCGTTTTCCTAGTAATTATATACTAGCTCCAACAAAAGAATGCAGATGCTTTGTAGTGGTGGGGGGTAGTATGAATGCAAGGTAAAAGGAATGTTACCTTTATGTATGAAACAATAAAATCTTTTACCAACACAAGCAAAAATAATCTGTGCTAGATCACAGAGTTCCTCCGTGTGCTAGATCGTCGCTGAGCTGGCATGAATAGAGTTCACAAAGTTGTTATGTTGGGAAAACAATTTTGAGCTATCATTGGAAGGACTATAGGTAGAGGTTCGTGAAAATGGTTTTATTTAATAAAACCGAAATAATGCCGCTAAATGGTAATAAAACCATATAACACCGCCAAATAGTTATCACACCAAATTAACCGTTATTCTGCGAAATATCGGAAATAAAACCAGGCCTATTTTACTATTTCCTTTTCACAAAACCAACATTATCTACACTATTTACAAACTGACAATCTTAACTTGCTGACAACTTGAGTGTTTCTTACTTAAATTCATGTTGAGACGAAAATGGTGCACATTTTTTTTTTTTTTTTTAATGAAAAACTGCATAAACGATCCTTAGGTGTTATCTGTGCGCTAAAAACGATGGTGATTTGTGTGCACATTGGAATTCCCTTTGCATATTATATTAAACAATATTATTTTTTTATCACCGTTTTGTCATGCCAGAAATACAAAAATAACATAAAAACATAAAACACCACTTTTTACATTTTTAAAACGAAATTTAGGAAAAAATAAAACCATTTACATGGACCTCTAACTATAGGCCCTACAGTACCTATCTAGGTGCCCGTTAGGGCGCCGCAGCCAAGCCGCGGTGCGCTACACACTCGGGCACATTATACAGCAAGCAGAGTTGGGGTGATTTCGAGGTGTTACCCAGCTGTCATGAAACGTGATGTGAACTTGAAAACTATCAAAATCGAGGGGATTTTGGTACCTGACAACACATGCCAAATTTGGTTGGAGTACGAGCATACCTTCTTGGTGAAAAAATGGCTTGAAACATGCTCAAAATCACTTTTAGGATGTTAGCTACTACTGCTACTACTACGGTCTATTTCGTTAGTTTCAATCAGCCTGCGATTCTGCCCAAACAGGTGGGGCTACAACGTTCATATTTTACATGGACATTAAGGTAATAGTGGTATATAGTGTCTTTTGAAAGAAAAAGCTGAAAAAGTTTGCTGGTAGGCTTCCAAAAAAGGTTTTAAAATAAGCTTTATACAGGCATACAATCAACAAGTAACTATAGTTACTTGACAATGATCGCCTACATTGTTTACAAAAAGCAAGTCTTTGGACCACTAGATTTTTACATACTATTGTTAATTGGTAATACCATAGCAATTAAATCGACTTTGATAAAATTATTATATTATAGCAAATAATTTTGCAATGGAACTTGAAAAAGTAATGAGATCCCACACATAACAAAAACTTGTAACTATCACTATACACATACATAGCCAAACCTTACACACTAAAAAGAAATGAGATCTAAAAAAAGGGCCAAGCTCATCTACCCTTCCACATTTTTAATTCATAAACGTACAGTGTCCCGTAACAACATCCTTGAAAAGCTTTGCAAAATAGAATTTGCATGACCGTTTAAATTAATTAATAAAAAGTAAAAAAGAATTTGTATGAACTATTATGTTTAAATTAATTTTAATAGTTTGCAAATTCTATTTGAATTTTGAAAAAATTGAAAATTGAAAAAATGATTTAAATTTGAAATAAAAATGTGGAAAGGTAGATGAGCTTGGCCCTTTTTTAGATCTCATTTCTTTTGAGTGTGTAAGGTTTGGCTGTTTTTTTACAAGTTTTTGTTATGTGTTTTTAGTCTTTCTGTTAGATGACAAAGGATTGCAACCATTTGGCTCAATGTCTTCAACCAAGCCAAATTTAGTTTGTCACTTGACTAAATAAATACTATAGAAAATACCGAGATAGATAGGCTCTACATGTGAAAAAATCCAATAGCGGTATTTTGACCAAGTAGTAGGCATACTTGCTAGATTGTTAGTATTAGTGGTAGGTAGGTATTAATCTTTTTCTTATTTTTGTTCAGGCTTCCTAATCTACATGATGAGGAGGTCGGCAGAGATGATGGGCGGCCGAGGAGGTCGAAAAGGTGGCGGAATCTTTGGCGGCGTCATGGAATCTACTGCGAAACTTATTAACCCCAACGAGATCGGTGTGAGATTTAAGTGAGTGTAGGCCTAAAGCAAAAGAGATGGCTATAGTACGTACGTACTTACGGAAATTACTGAACATGTTTACAGTTCCAAGTGTTTAACCTGTCACGTTTTGATCTCTTTTCTTTATGAAAAGGACACAGTTTGCAATGTGCTTCACCTTATTTCAACTTGTTTTTTTTTTGGTTTTGTAGCTTTGTTTAGAAAATTAGATGACATCCAAATCGGATCCTGTTATGAATGATCTGGATTTGTATTTAATTTTTAGACTCAATGACAGTCTTAGTTTACATAGGATACATGTATTGGTAGGCCTATGTACAAAATAAATATTTACCTAAAAATACTACATGTAACATAGTACAGTAAGATCTCTCTTATCCGAGTTGGATGAGACCGGGGGCACCTCGGATTTGCGAAAAACTCGGATGGCGCGGATCAATTGTTTATTTGCTCTCGTAGCATAGCCTGATGTGGTAAAATGATATATGACACATGTAATGGATAAAGGAACATAAAATACACACGATACACTTCATACAGGGTATACTAAATGATTTAATAGCTTGTAATTCAAGCTCACGAACACACGTACACAATTAGGCCTACATGTCGTAATAAAAACGTATGTCTAGGCCTAGGCCTAGGCCTAAACTCGACGCAGTAGGCCTAGGCCTACAATGCAAACATAGGCCTAGGCCTAGCTCTCTTTCTCATGTGGGAAAACCTCTCACTACTATGCCCGCGCTGAAGCTCACGACGCAAGATAAGTCTGGGAAAGAAATAAGATAAGCCCAGGAATAACAATTCAATGCGTCGTGATTACGAATTTCGTGAATCGGTTGAAACATGATTGCATCTAGTTCCACAACGACCATCTTTGAACAGCTGTGTGTGAGATGGCTGGATCGTATGCGCACGCGCATGCGCGCGACGCACACTGACCTCTATATGCTCAGTGGGTGGCACTGACGCTTACCGGCGATGCGCCCGACGCACACTGACCACTGAACTCTATATGCTCAGTAGACTGATGCACACTGCTCGAAAGTCGAGATATATCGCCGATCCATCTTCTTTGCACTCACTCGTAAGGCATGCCTACAAATGTATGCGAGTACATTTAAAAAAGTGCGGCGCGGCGTCTGTAATTATTTTTATGTTTTATTTACGTATTTAAAACTTTAATTTTTTTTTTTTTTTTTTTTTTGCGGCTCGGTTAACACGGAACATCGGATAAGAGGAGATCGGATAAGAGAGATCTTACTGTACTTTCTCCTGTCTCATTTCTGGGTTGGCCTTATCTTGAGGAACACATTTTCTCTACTGCCAACCTGCTGGTGCACCCATTTATTTTGTACGTAAGCCTACCTACTTTTTACACACTATCATTTGCATTTGTGAATCAAATTTAAATGATAAATTGCCATCCAATGCCACTGGCATGTAGATACACCTACCGTTCTACCGTTATGCATTTTAGGTCAGAATGGGCTACACTACTACGGTAAAATAATGTTGACATAGCCACACCAATTCAGTAATTTAGTAGCCTTTCAAATTTAGCCGAGATACTAGTCACAGTCTGTTCCAATCATTTCAGGGACGTTGCCGGATGTGAAGAAGCTAAAATAGAAATTATGGAGTTTGTAAATTTCTTAAAAAACCCACAACAGTATATGGACTTGGGAGCCAAAATTCCTAAAGGAGCCATGTTAACAGGTAAATATCCCATCACTACCAACTTTGTTTACAAGCAATTATGTTATGAGCAAGTTTTGCTCGGAAATCAATTTTGAATGTTCCCTAAAGTTGAATGTGGATTTATCATCAATCATTGTGCATTGAAAAGTTTATCAATGTACTAGTGCCATATTATTGACAGTTAGTATTATTTAGACTGTAAATTATGACCAGAACATTACGGAAGAGCGTGACTTTGCCTGACCATGATTCATGACTTGCAAGTTCATTTAAAATACAACATGTAAAATTAACATGGTAGGCCTACTGTAAATATCCATTTTAGGGATGAGTTTTTTAAACGTGCAGAGTTAAAACGTTGAGGGTTTTGTGAAAACTTTTAAACATGATAATAAAAAAATATGTGCACACCAATGATAATAAATTAAATGTTATTTTGTTAACACTTTCGAAGCCTACACAAACACAGGCTAACAAATTAGGCCGATAATTTTCTAACAGTGCTTCATTTTGGTGTAGGTGCCAGGTCCCAGGCTGTATTAAGTAGGGTTGCCGTTCGATACGAATTTCCGTATCGATAATCGGACCAGTTAAATCGATTATTGGTCGCGATAATCGATTTAAAAAATATTGATCGATAATCGAATAAAAATTAGGCCTAAACTTGCTTGCGTACCAACGCGGACCGTAAACCTTTTGCGAGTGCATTCTTTTGTTCCTTTTATTTGCTCAATAACAGGGT
>JAMZAV010008200.1:0-45290 GCA_024449915.1 Sweltsa coloradensis | reverse complement strand
AGGCTTTGTAAACCTGTTGAGATCCTCTAAAGCCGCCATGCAGCCATTATCATGTGATAATTAAAATACTATATATTAAATTGTAGTATTTTTTTACACGATACATAGACATTATTTGACTTCAATGTGTTACTTTGTGTAACTACTTTGCTCAACAAACACAATACACAAACATCTTGTTTTACTAATATTAATTGTGTTCCATGTTATTAAACAGCTATGTTTATTATTATTTTATTATTATCTGTAGAAGTATTGTAGTGTGGTGTATGTTATATGTGTTATTTTTATATTGTTGTTTTTGTTGAAATAATATTAATAATCAATATTGTGAATGTAGTTCAGATATCAGATATTCCGATGGTAATACCACACTATTTAGATCGTTCAGAGATTTCAATAACAAAAGCCTTGCTTATTATTGCTACTGAAATATAGAATGTGATAACACAAATTACGTGTTTGTACTATTATTATGGTTACAGGTGATCAGTCCTATCATTGAGTATATAACCATCCGGTTATATACTCAAAGGTGCTAGGGTAAAGTAGCTTGCTTCAAGTCATATTTTCCAAAAATCTTATCATAACTCATGGAATTTATATTAACCAATATTTTTACACAGCAGTGTTGATTGATATTTGATACTGAGTATTTCAGTTCATAATTGTATTTTGCGTCGTAATTCAAAGTCAAATCATAATAATTTGTTTTACTTTGAACCAAGTTCTTATCTTGAATGAATGTTTAGTATACTGGTGACTTGAGTTAAACGTGGACTTATACTTTAACTGCTCTACGGTTACTTGGATATGATTTTTTAAAAGCGTTTAGTCAAGGGTTTTGCTTTGTAACTTGGCCCGACTCCGTTCCCCAGATTTTCCCGGTTGGAGTTAGCGGAAACTCTGCATCGTTCTATAGCCTTTATCAAGTTGATCAGCTTAACGCGCACTATACCTTAGGCGATCACGGACCGGACTCAGCTCAACTATAAGTACCCGAAGTAATTGACATGGATATTGGCTTCATAAACACCTGAATTTGTCACCTCATCGCAGATCCGGCACCTCCACCAATCACCAATGACCAAGTGGCTTGGATCATGAATCTTGGTATACTCGCACACTGTTAGTGTGTGCCTGTGTTACTTTGCATATTTTCGAGCGTTGTTAAATAATAAGCTGATTTTATGCATGGCGATTAAAATTTTGGAAATAAATTAAATAAATTTCAAATTATATTCCATTAATTGATACTTTTCTGAATAATATAAATAAATAGTTGATTGTAAGCCTGGAATTAATCCTTTTTTTAACTTAAACTGTTGAGTTAACATGAAACAGTAAAGATTAAATTTGAATGTGTTGTTCATTGCTGAGTTGTTGACAAGAAAGAAATATCGTAAAAGTTATGAAACGACGTCTTATAAATAAATAACACATTTTTATTCAGGCTAGACTCTAGAGACAATTTCTTATCTTAGTCAACACATTATAAATCTGCATTATAATATCGCTTTGGCAAACAAGAATAACTATTATTGACGAATTTTAGATTAGAGTCTAGCCTATAATGAAACTAAAATAACTTTCATTTTTACCCAACTTGAAAAGAATTGTTTTTTAGTAATGCGTAACTTGTATGTATGAGTTATTGTAAAACGATCAACTGGTCAATTTTGTTTATTTTAAATCGTGTGCACATTGAAATCTTTCAAAAATGTTGTGCACTGAAATTCTCAAATTGAACATTTTATATTCCTCAGAAATGATTTCCAAGAAAGTGTTCACCTCTCTTCTATCTCGCCATACATACATCACATCAAAGTTATACGGACGCTTACTAAACAATTCTTTGTGTCTGTCTTATGCACACGCAGGTCTGTCCGAGGCCTTCCTCGGTGAGTGCGACGACGACGACGTCGGGTCAGCGTCGCGACGTCTTAGCCCGACTCCAGAAGCGTCACGCGTGGCCCCCGGGGACGCCGACAACAGCCTAGAGTCGGGTAAGTCCCTCTCTTTGCCCATGGAAATTATTTAACAGGTCTCTTTCATGACATGGCAACACTGTCACAAGGTTGGCGTATTTTTATCAATGATTAAGTATAAGATGTGCTTTTAATACCCACCCTAATCTCGTCCTTACTGAAACAAGTGTCCGTCTGTACACTCAGAACAAGAAGTAGACCAATATTGAAAAGCTACTCCTGAGGCAATACCGTTGGAATTGAGTTAAATGTATCAGAAAGAGTTTCGGGTACATTTTAGCGTAACTTTGCGACGAAACGTATTTGTTTGAACTGTTAAATAGTTTGTTCTTTTGGGCCTGTGAACTGAAGCGGTCAGCTAAAAAAGTATTGAAAGTATTGAGAAAAAAGTTACTTAATATGATCATTGGTGGATTTTATAAACTTTTAGTTTTTTCTTATTACAAGAAGTAACTTGATATTTTACAAGTTACTTTTGAGCAGACACTTTTGTGTGGTAACTATATAGCCCAATCTCCTTTCTATTATAGGGAGCTAAATACGATAACGATCATGATGAAAACTATATATTATTAAGCTTAATAGTATTATACATAATATCATACGTATATGCTCAGTCAAAACATAACATTTGAGATTGAATTGTCGCAGATTTATGACATGAAGACGAAAGAAGTACTTTCTTTCAAAATCGTATTACTTACTATGTATTTCACCCGATTTTAACTATAGCATTATCTTGCCTGCCAATACTCGTGGGTGGTCGTTATATTATTTAATACAAATACCGTGCAAATATTTAATAAATGTTATATGTACACAGTATTAAATATCCGGCCCGGGTACTGCGGTTGAATATACAAACATGTCATAGGAGTATTTCCATGATCAACCCCAACCTTAATGCCGGGATTAACTTAAGGGTAAACATCCAGTCTTGATCACTGGTGGTGGAATCCGGGCCGCAACCTCCTGAATCAGATCCTGGCGGCCACAGCTCAGTCACCTCGGCCGGCTTTATTGTGGATCTATCGGTCTCCTGCAAACTCAAACATAATTTGAGAGTTAGATTTGCAATTTAGGTAAAAGCTTTGGAGTTCTATGATCTATTTCTCTCCAAGTTGCTTGCATCTCGTGCTCTTCAGAGGTGGACATTGGGAAGTCCCTCAGGACATTGGGCGGGGATTTGGGAAAGGGGGAGGGGGCGCTCGCCTTCCCGCGTGCTCCGAGTGAACCTGTCGGGACTACACGCACCCCTCACCTGTGACGCACATGCACTCGCACACACGCGCCCATACACACGTCTCTTACTTACATGGTGGCACACTCGCACTCACATCTGACTATCCTACACGCACCCATACACGTCCCTTAAATGATGACACACTCGCACTCACATCTGACTATCCTACACGCACCCATACACGTCCCTTAAATGATGACACACGCGCACTCACATTTACCAATGTTAAAAACGTATCAAATCATATTGTTCATCGGTAACAAGTTATAAAATAGAAAACTTACTCGATTCCCCTGTATTTTTAATCTTCACATTAGCTCAAAGTTTTGTATTATTTGTATGATTAGTTTACCCTATATTGAATAATTAAATGCGACCATCAGCACAAAAACAAATAAAAAATAGATCGACATTTTTGTGTAACAATGCGACGGCACTGGAGCCTGGGACACGCGGGTTGAGTCAAATATTTTTGATACATTACATTGTTTACCGTCATAAACATAAATTATTATCCTACGTAATTTCATTCTAAATAAAAGACTTGATCAAGTGTGATTTAGTTAGTGTTTAAAAATAGAGGTCGCGTTGACCACTGGTCCCCGCGATCACGTCCCAGTATTTACGACGCCGTAAGTCTCCTCGAGCCGAGACACTCTGCACCCGCGCCAGCCTCTGCCGGGTTTCATTAGGGTGATTCCCCCGCCTCAATCAGTTTAAAGCAGCAGCGGATGAGGCGAGGCAGGCGCCATATTGTTTTATGTTCCTCGCCCTCTCTCGGCGGCTATACCGAGGGACTCGGCTTGGACATCGATTGCAAAGCCAACCCTCGAGTCGCTACCTCGAGGGACTTGACGAATATTACTCTATAGATATCCAAATACAGTTAACAGGATGAAGGGTTAAACGCTCCGTACGTACGACGAAGAACCCCGGTGTGTCGAGTGCAAGAAGTGACTTGGTATAGTGGAAGGTTTAAAAACGCGACCCACGTGGAATTTAGGCAATTGTAAATTGTGTGAAGTAAGAAAAAGTATTTACGAGCTACTTGTTGCATTTTATGACAAGTTTTTAAACATCTGGTCCAGTTCAATATCACTTGCTATAGAGGACGTTTGCATTACACTTTATATGCCTGTTGTTACTTGTTATCATATTTATGGCATACTCCATGCTCTTGACTAACAATACAAAAACTATCATAACGGCCAAACACACAATAAATTGTACTACTTACATTTACAAAACGATATTAAAACTGTACCCTCACTTCTTTTATCAAGTAGTATCGATATTAAAATATTCCCCGAACTATTCAGCATGTCGTGTACTACAAGTCTACAATAGGATTAAACATTCATATAAAACTTAAAAGGTATTTGATGAAACCCTCAACAGTTTGTCATATGTTTGTCAAGTTGGATGTTGGCAGCATGTAGCAGCGATCGATGTTTAAGTATTGTTTTTAGCGAGAAAATTCAACTTTTTGTGTATGGATGAGGGAAAAATCGAAACCAACAACTCTACTGACCCTTAAGCTATACTAGAAAGCGCGTGATGGAAGTGAAGTAAATATATCGGAAAAAGATCGCACGTACTGCACGACTAGTATTTTATTCGCACTTTATATCATCGGTCTTCTATAAGAGGGAGAAAAACAATGGAGTTTCAAGGGTTAAAGCAAACGTCGTTATTGATCAATAAGCACAGAGGCAGAGGTTGCGCAATAGGAAGTTTTATTGGTCAGGGATATGACTTGACTCTAGTTTCGTTTATTTATATGATGCAATTAAAACTTGCCGCTAGTTATGTTGGTTTGGAAGGTCTGATGGGACGCCGTGTTTGTGAGTGGAATTCACTTCTATTAGTACCCATTAATACTTTGAAAACAGTCATAATGAATCTTCTATGGAGTCGACATTTCTACTTTGTACACTATTTTTATGTATATGAACTGATAAAATGTGTAGATTGAAGTTTATTCAATTAGAGAAGCGTAGAAGTAAACTAACCAAAATAATTTTTTGCTAAGCTTTCCACTATATCCCCATATGAAACCACAGTGGTTTTTTTTGGAGGGAAGGGAAGGTGATGTGGAATTGGTTCGCCCCCAAAAAAACCCGAGGTGATTTTCTACGATGGTGTAAGTGTAAAATTGTGCTCCACGGCTCTACGAAACGTCCGAACTGTATTTAAGTTTGAAACATGGCGTAAGCAACTCAGCATAGGGGATGAGATAGAGGATAGGAGGGTGAGCTAGCGAAGCGGACGGACGTACGGTTTTGATCTTTTAGGCGCATCTGAGACGAGGCGAGTAATTGGCGTACAAGTCCAGCCGGTGCCCGAGCGTCAGGAAGAGGCGAGCGCCGTCGATCCTCCGTCAACTACACGGCACCTATGTCCACTCCATAGCATAACGATACTCGCTCGGGCACACCTCCACCATGCAGTCACCGCCCTGCCAACGTCAAACCATGTCGTTACTTCGACGAGCGTGGGAGATACAAAAAATAATTACATTCCGACCTGGTAGAATCAACAGAAACTAGGTAAAAGATTACACTATACGTAACGTTCGCTCTACACAAATTCCTACCAATACCAAATAATAACACTGGACTACTTATATGGTGACTATAATATTTTTATCTAGACATTTAGGCTTTACATACACCAAATATAAATTCCGAATCAAATCGAAGAAAAAAGCTTTTATCCAAATTCACATGTTTCACACGATGTCACGTATAGGGAACTGGACACTTCAATGGGTCATGTGCAATTGTGAATGGCACCTGAATGTCCCAAACTTAACTAAGACATACTGAGAAAGTTAACCACAATAATATAACTGGCATAATTTTCGTCATATACCAGCATAACTTACGAAAATTATGTTCTAAATTCAATGGAATTACTATACATAACATGAGAGCCTACTTGTGCGAATGCTCAACCGGCCGTCAGTAGCTAACTAACGGAACATACTTTAGACGTATTATACGCACCATAAACAACGCCAGAGGAACAGAGAGGCACATTTACAAAATAGCCGTACAGGTAAGGGATTACCCGGGAGGTATAGGATAGCCGTCCTCCAGCGAGGAGAGGGAGCTGTAGACGCATGTGTTGAAAGGGAGGCGCGGGTGCGGGTAGCGGGCGCGATCCAGGCCACAACACGGACTTCCGCGCTATGTTCACAAAGTAGCTAGCATACGCGTTTGTTTACACTTCGACGCTTGCTGGTGGGGGGTGGGTAATATGGTGGAGGAGACTACTGTGTGCACGTTGGCACCTGTCACATGTATGTAAGAACATTGAGATCGGTGGGGGTTTAACGACCGGTCTCACGCAGACACCGCTGGTCTTGCAATTTTAACATACGCGTGAGATACGCATTTTCAATTTTGTTGCGTATGAAATACTTAAGCTTTAAACAATGAAAATAAATATTATTGGTACACTTGAGTCATAGCTAAATTTCTAAAAGCTTATGATATGGAAATCTATGCAACATACCTACTACAGCACAAAAACTTCTCCGTCTTGGGTATTAGATCTAGCATTCTCACACACGGAAGTTCTACAGTGAAATTAGACAGTCAAATAAATTGTGTAATGTAGTAAAGTGAGGGTTTGTGACACAACGTGATTCTGTTCGTTGCCTGTCTTGTAACTGCCTGAGAATAAATGAAAAACTTTTGAACTTTTAATAATTAATTTAGAACTATTATAAATATTCAATCACTGAGTTAATACTAATTGTTGTATCGTCAGTAGTGCTGTGAAAGCATGAGTGTTTTTTAAGCGAGCCCTCCAATAGCTAATAATCCAGGAAACAATATCATGGTTGTAATTATTGGGTATAGAATAAACACAATACATGTGCTACACGTGTATCGGGTGAGAGACACGATGACTTGTATTGGCCCAATGGTAGGCAAAATGTAAATAATACCCAATAACGATGATTGTAATTTCAATCAAAAAGGCAAGTTGGCGTAAATATAAAGAAAAAACTATTGGTAGCTATTGCTTGTAATCTTTATATTCAAATTGAGAACATAAAGTTTAATACCTTCATTCCAGGTTATGGTAAAATTAAATGTTGTTTCATTGATGTAAATCAGTTTTCATAACTTAAGAAGATAGACGTTAAACATATAAGCTAAACTAAATTAAATACAATTTTAATTAAATTTTAAGGGGAATTATAGGATACATTTTGTGGTTGATCATTACTTATCTTAACATAATCTTATTCATGAGTAAAACCAAAAGCTCTACACATATTCATGAAAAAAACACAATTGCACTGTCGAAAACGTACCATTCTATAATATGGATATCTGTTCGAATGTGAAATTTAACCAACACATTCATGAAATAGTTACCACATCAAACTGAAGAAAAGGAAATTATACCATGCGTAAGGAGAGAAAGCTGTAGAGATCATTGCTTAGAGAGTGTGCTTATTTGACTCACTGTGAGTATGGTTAATCAACGTTTCATGTGACTCCATGTTTCAGTAATGTACAAGACTTGGAGAGGTTGTGTGTCTAAATAATGGAGGTTGTGCATTAATTTGCATCGAGTTTTAATTGTGTATAAGTGATGCTAAGTATTATTATTGTATTCAGGGGTACACGTAGTAATATTAAATGTGTAAGAGATCGTTGTTTTGTAAGAGAGCTAAAGCGAGTCCCACAACTGCTCAATCAATGCAAAGTTGGATTTTTCTTGCTCGGTATGCTAGAGAGTTGCATGGTGTGTAGCATGATTTGTGTGTACATACTGGCATCTGGAACGAATAGGTATGGAGAAATAGGAAGGGGAAAAGTCGAACATCACAGAACCAAAATACCTTGGGCGGTACAGGATAAGCCAGGATGAAGAGGCTAGGAACTTCGTAAGCGTATTGTGTTAGAAACTATATCAATTGTACCGTCTAGACTCTAGATAGATGAGACACGCCTCAAATCGTCCGAACTAATGCCGTGTTGATCACGACACGAAAGTAGCGTTACAAGTTGCAGCGTCTATTGACACACCCCACGAGGGAGTAAAAACAAGCTGTTATAGGCCATCTTTTCAATAATTCTGAATTTTGTATTTATGTGCTGATATGTTTAGGCATTGGGTAAAAAAAAAAATAGGGCTTAGAGCTTTACTAAAAATAGATTGTTACAATCTTTTACAATATAATCAAGATTCTAAATAATAAGTTTGTAATGAAACACGTCTATACGAGACTCAACATATAATCGACAGCAAAGTTACATGATGGATGAGCCGAAGCGAAGGACTTCAATTTCACTGACCCCCAAAAAATTTTAGCTCGGTGTGTTTTTTTTTTTTTTTTTTGTTTGTTGTTTTTCTGTCTTGGCAGACGCGCTAACATCTCTGCACCAGGCACACACGCGCATATCCGAATCTGATGACACAATTTGACAGGACCTTCGACAATACTGTCGGAAACTTAGAAGGTGTATTTGTTTTTGGGTAGACCCCCCCCCCCCCCCCCTGAAGAATATATTCTCATGGAATATAGCGTACTTTTACGTTTTTTTCGACTTTTTTAGTCGATATTTTCGTACATTTGGGCCAATTCTGACACCAAAAACGGGGCGGGCTACAACGTTCATATTATACATGGACATGAAGGTTATGGTGATGTAAGACCTTTGAAAGAAACAAAAGTTGAAAAAAGTTAGCCAGAATTATAGAAATAAAAGATTTTAATATAAGTTCTTTGATGTTTTTTTGTGCGATATTTTCGTGCCATTTGAGGCCAATTGAACAAAGGGTTTGGGGCTACAACGTTCATAATTATACAGGGACATTAAGGTTATGGGATGTAGTACCTTTTGAAAGAAAAAGTATATATTACTAGTTAGCCAGAACTCATAGAAATAAAGCTTTTAAATATAAGATTTTTACGTAAATAATAACCAATTGACCAGGTAACAAAAGAAAACTTGACAAAGACAATCACCTTACAATGCATAGGGCCAGCAAAACAAAGGACTTGCAAAAAGTAAGATATCCCATGCAAAACTAAAATTTAAAAGCTCAATCCATCAACGCGGCGGGACTTAGCGTTTTCCTAGTTATCTAAACTTATCTTAACATTAAACATCAGTGCACAGAAACGTTTAGGGTGTGAAGCAACAGTCTTTTTGATAGCCTAGAAATTTGCTATACTCGCACGACGAATAATCCTGATGAGTAAAACATTAATTATTTTAATAAATCAATAACTATAGTTCGTTTATACCATACATGGTGAATTAAATAGAGAGTAAGAAATTATGAATGATGATTCTGAAGGGACAAAATTTATAAATTGGATGAGCGATAGCGAGCGAAGCGAAGATCATTTCAATAACACTGAGAGAACAAAACCCCCCGGAAGTTATTTTTTCCTTTTTTTTTGTTATTTTTGTGTGTTTGTTAACACGATTCGGCTAAACCAATACTCCGATTGCGATGAAATTCATGAGAGGCTTCGAATTCTCTGACACTTAGAACTGACACACCCGTTTATCGAGCGCAATCGGAATTATTTTTTTCTTGTAAAAAACGCAATGTTTACGAGTTTTTCGATTTTTAAAAAATTCTCTCGACTTATAAACACCTACATGCTTTATCCGATGTAATGATTTTTTCACAGAACCTAATTTATGAATTAAGAAATATTCGTGTGAATTTGAGCTAATCGAAAAATTATTTTCATGAAAAAGATAAATTTATGCGGGTTTTTTCTTTTAAAAACAAATTCTTGGGCTTATAACACCTACTGCTTTAACCTATTGTAAGATTTTTTACAGAACCTTAATTTTTGAATTTTATATATTCGTGTGAAATTTGAGGCAATACGAATAATTATTTCTTATAAAATCACGAATATTTCGATTTTTTCCTTTTTTAAAAATTATGATTAATTTCTAAAAAAAAAATTAAGTTTATTTTTAATTTAATTTAATTATAATTTTAAAAAACTCTTGAACTAAGTAATATTTTTTATTACAGAACAACAGTAAAATCCCGCCGCGTTTGTTGGATGAGGCGTAATTGGTGAATTGAGCTGCCATGTGTTTTTGCGGATTTCTGTGTCTGTGAAAAAAATCAAGAACTTTGTTTGAAATTTTTTTTAAATTAAATCAAATATAAGATAAAAAATTAACTTTTTTTTTTAAATTAATCGTAATATTTTAAAAAGAAAAAAAATCGTAATATTGAAATTTTCAAGTAAGAAAATAATTATTCGATATACGCACAAAATCTTTACACGGAATATAGTAATTCTTAAAATTAAGGTTCTATGAAAAAACATCATATATAATCGGATAAAGCATGTAGGTGTTAATAAGCAGAAGAAATTTAAAAAATCGTAAAATTGCGGATTTTCATGGAAATAATTATTTGAGATACGCTCAAAATTGTACACGAATATATTCAATTCATAAATATATTAAGGTTCTAGTGAAAAAATCAATTACAATCGGAATGAAGCATGTAGGAGAGATAAGTCGAAGAAATTTTTTAAAATCGAAAAAAATCGTTAAAATGCCCCCCCGAATTTTATGAGAAATGATTTTTCGATTGCGCTCAAAAACGTGGCAGTTCTTAGTTAAAAGAGATTTCGAAGGCCTCCATACAATTTATCGCAATCGGAGATATACGGTTTGAGCCGGAATCGTGTTCAACAGACAGACAACAAATACAGAAAAAAAAAACCATTCCGGATTTTTTTCTCTCCAGTGTAGTGAAATGAATCTTCACCTTCAGCTCATCCAAAAAATCTTCAAATTTTTGCTTCAGCGAAATATAATCTAATCAATGGAATAGCAAAGGCTAGTTAAATATGGAGAGAACGACCACTCGCTTTTTTGGGACAATTGGACGGTTGTTCGTTAGCGTTATCGTAAGCTACACACGCCATGGATTCAAACCACAGTTCACTGGTTGTTTGATCTAATTTAGGTGTTTCGAGGAGGGCCTACTACTGCTGACCGTGACAGCTCGATTTCTCGATTATAAAATATATATTCGAATAGTCAATGACAAGCGCTATAGTTTACAGAAGTCCACACAAGCCACATGCAGGCCAAGGTCACACTAAATTCTCCTTGCGCCCGCTGTTTCACTCGCTCGCGGAGGTTTTGGAGATAACGCGAATGTCCGCTTAAAGTGGACGATTTGTTACAAGTGTCTAACATAACAGACTATATAATCTCAATGTCATGACATTTTTGGATGAGGAGCGATGGGGGAGAGGGCGAAGATTGCCAGTTTACATGACACTGGAGAAAAGAATCCGGGGTGGATGTTTGTTTTTGTTGCGTGTGTGTTGTGTATTGGTTGTCGTGTTTGGTTAAAGAAGCGATTAGCCGACGCGGGTCTAAAACCAATACTCCAATTAGCGATGAAATTTCTGGAGACCTTCCGAAATCATCTGAATTAGAAACTGCCACGTTTTTGAGCACAATCGAAAATTATTTCTCATTTAAAATCGCAATTTACGATTTTTTTACGATTTTTTAAAAATTTCTTTCAGCTTAAACACCTCACATGCTTGATCCGATTTTAATGATTGTTTCAACCAGAACCATTAGTTTATGAAGTTAAGGTATCGTAGTGAAATTTGAGCGCAATCGAAAAAACCTTTTCTCATGGAAAATCGAAAATTTTTCGATTTATTCTTCTTTAAAACAATTCTTTGACTTATAACACCTACATGCTTTATCCTATTGTAATATTTTTTCAAAGAACCATTAATTTTATGAAATTTATTATATTCGTGTAAATTAGATGCGCAATTGAAACTAAATAATTATCGAAAATTCAATATTACGAGATTTTTCTCCTTTTTAAAATTACAGAATAATTAGAAAAAAAAAATTAAAACCTAAAGTTAAATTTTTAATTTAATTTTATTATATTTAAAAAAAATCTTACAACTACCGTAATGATTTTTTCACAGAACAAGCAGAAAATCCACGTAAAACATGGCAGACTTTAATGCACCAATTACGCTCATCCATCAACGCAGGCGGGACTTAACGTTTTCTTAGTAATAATAAAGTCCATCCGACGAGGTTAAAAACAAATTCCATCACGGGAGTGAGTTTCCCGACTTTCCATCCGACAAAAAGCTATATTTTTATTTTTATCTGTGATCACAAATTGTGGAATTTAAGAGTCATACTGAAACGTCTATGTTTACTACTCTACAAGAACTAATTTGAAGCTCACGAATTGCTTCGAAAATGTGAAATGCATATTCAAAGTTTGCAGTAGTGGCAGTGTAGGCATATATACTGAATACTTAAGGAGTTTCAGCTCCTTGGCTACTGACCGAGCTATAGAACACTCACAAGTTTGTCCAATTATTGGATATCTGTATCGTTTGAGTTTGATATCTGCTGTTGTTAGTTAGGGCAATGTCAAGCTACCAGAAACGCCACGATGGGTGCCGGATGATTTCAATCCATTCTTTTTCACAGAAGTTCCGTATTTATGTGAGTTTTGATATGTGGGGGGGGGGGGGAAGGGGGTATTGGAATATTATATAAATGTTACTGAAAATAAAACTGACTGCCACAGCTCTATTGAAGAGAAATTAGTTTTAAATTAATTTGAATAGTTTAGGAAATAAATTAGTATGCACTAGGTTAATCTACATTTCTAAGGTGTATTTTATGCAAACTTACACACACAACACACACAACATCAACATATACTTTGAAATATCCCCCCGTCTACGACCACAGACCCCCTCCCCCAGCCTACCGATTGGGGAGGTGCCGGGTCGCGAGATCTTCGCGCCAATTTATTTCAATCCGTGGTTAAATTAGCTATTACCACCAAAAATTATTATTACCACATAATTTAGAGCATGATACTTCACTAAATGACAGTTTAAAAAATTGTATCTTGTACCTATGTCTTAAGACAATTTTTAATTATTTTTTATTCATTTTGGTGAATTTCTTAAATCGGCTTTATCTTGTTTACTTTTTGTTTCATATAGATACTAGAGCTTCATAGCAATCTTAAATAGCCACTAAGAAAATCGTGTCTTTGAACTGTGCCCAAATATACACTCAAACACTAAAAAATATGCGTTTCGAAAAAAAACACCTTCTCTTGGTAGGCTAATCACTAATCAGCATATTTTGACCGGTCCACTTGCCCAAATTACAAAAACAAAACGTAGATGAATTTATGAAAAAGGTAGCAAAAGTACATACATCAATTCCCGGCCAATATTTTATCTACAGAAATCACACCCCCAGCCACGGGGCATAACGATCGTCCCAAGATATTTATTATGGGATAATTTTGACGATGGGACAATAGCTTGAAAATACAAAGTTTGGCATTTTTCTATACGGTAAAGGATGGAACCCAATAATTATTTAATGTTATTTTGTAAAATCATAATTAAGTATATCAAAAATTAATATTTTTATGAGTTTAGCAGGTGAATACCCTTTCAGACCTATAAGTAAAACAGTTACGATAAACGTTCACCGTATGTATAAAGCACAACGCAACATAATGTTTACTCCCCCCCAATTCCACTACATGGCGTTACCCAATCAAACCGTTCTACCGCAGTATGGGATGGGAGTGTATCACACTGCTGACACAACGACACGACATACGACACAAAATGTCGGTTACGCTGCCATGGCCCATGCTGAGCCTCATTGAGGGCACGGCGTCCGTGCGGGATAGGTTCGTTACAGTTGCATTAATATGGCGTTGATAGAGACGTGGCTGACCCGGCTTGCATTCCTCTATAGTCACACATGCTCACGGAGTAATGGGGAGGGCGGGTTTACCATTTTGACTTGATGCGAATCCCACATGGTATTAGGATATTTTCTTACATCGTTTGATTCATGCTTGAATCTTATAAGTCTTGTAGGGGTTTATTTTCGGTGTTCCCCTGCATTACCAAAACGCACTTTAAAAGAAAGCATTACAATAAAATACTTTTATCAAATAAAACAGTGATTGACATTGAATGATGTTGAGGGGCATACCATTACCAATTCCATTAAAGATTCCGAACCTACACTCCGGAAAGACATACTTTTTATGTCAATACCAGGTATTCATGTTGAATATGTATTTCATTGCATTTTATTAGATTAGACACGTACACAGTAAAAAGGTGTGATACTCTTTTTTTTTATTACATTTACAAATTATATTATATTATTTTAAACGAAGCATGCATGAATATATTCTAGTATCACTTCCGTGTACCCTATTTCCTTCGATTGGATTCAAAAAAATCGTTCCTGATATGAGATTCAGTGTTGTTCGCTTATACCAGAATATATTTTAATGTAAATAGGAAACTATAGAAAACAGGTAAATTGATTATTAAAATTAATTATTGGACATATACTGTCTCTTGTAAAAAAAATACTTTTTATAATTTAATGACGTAGGCACGAAGATTCACCATTTCACTAACACTGGAGAAAAAAAATCTAGGAATGTTTTATTTCTTTTTTCTGATTTTTGTGGTTTGTCCACACGATTTGGCTAAAACGATACTCAATTGAGATGAAATTTTTTGGAGTTTCACGAAATCTCTGACTTAGAACTGCCACGTTTTTGAGCGCAATCAAAAAAATTAATATTCGTATCGGAAATCGCAATTTTACGATTTTTTAATTATTTTTAAAGTAATTTCGTATAAACACCTACATGCTTTATTTCGATTGTAATGATTTTGTAACAGTACCTTTATTGTAGAATTTAGTATTGTGTGAAATTGAGCAGTAATCGAAATCTTATTTATCAATGAAAATCCGCAATTTTAACTATTTTTGACATTATTTTAAAAATTTATTCGACTTATAACAACTACATGCTGTGTGTAGTGCCAGATATAAAAATGACTGTTTCACAAGAACCTAATTTTATGAATTTATATATTCGTCGTGAAATTGAGCGCAATTAAAAAGTTATTTCTCATAAAATCAACAATATTTTACGAATTTATTCGATTTCATTAAACACTTCTTCGACACTATAACCACCTACAATGCTTTATTCGATTATTATGATTTTTTCAACAGAACGTACTCTATGAAAATCTATATAATTCGTGCTAAAATTGAGAGTAAATCGAAAATATATTTCCACACACGAAATCGCAATTTTACGCTTTATTTAGTTATAAAAAATAGCTCATCCAAACAAAACGCGTCTGGAAAAAAGCGTTTGCGAAGCTTCCTAGTATTTTAATATTTCGACACTAGTCCCCCCCGAGTGTCCTTCTCAAATTAAGGTTGAACACAGAATAATTTTAAACAATGTACAAATAAAATATAAAATAAAAAATGCCAAGTGGATCACTTATGCATAGGTGAATCTAAGCGACCATCATGGCAGTTCAGGTGAAAGAACACAAGAATAATGTAACACAGTGTAAAGTACATAGTTCCAAAATCGCAGAGCATGTATATGAAAACCCATCAATATTCTCGATGATTGGGAAAATTCTTTAGCAAATTGCCAAGAATCCAATTGGGAATAAAAGAACAATTCAAAGAAAGCTTGTTCCATGGCATGTACATCTATGTCATGTGTACTCCTAGCGCCATGTCCTCCAATATGGAACTATTTTTTGTCCTAAAGTAAGACAACTAGTGACATTGCGTCTTAAACTTGAGGTTTTGACGATTGGATGTTTATGTTCTTGCCCTCACATATTATTAGTACATAATTTGTTTTTTGCAATGTTTAATATTATGTTAATAATCATAATTGTTGGCGTGCATGTTTCATGGTCGTTTGATGTTATTTTTAATATTTATTTGTATTGAGTTAAAATTTCCTTTGTTCAAACCTCAGTTTGAGAAAGACACATCGACTAAAGTGTCACGAAATATTGTTATTATAAAAAAGTATTTCTTAAAGAACAGTGACTATGTCCACAATAATTTACATTTAAATAATATTTTTTTAATGTTTCAACTTATGAACATAGATAGTCAGTATAGACATTTTCAACATCGAGTTTAATTAACACTACACAAGAGAATAGCGATCAAGTAGCAATAGGCTATATTTAGAATTTCGTTTAGAAATATTTCGAAACAATCAGAAGATTCGAAAAATAAGACTGGTATTAAAGTGAAGCCTACCCTTAATTGATAATAAACGAAAACTTCCGTATTAAAACAAAATTTTAAGACTTACTTCATCGTTATAACATTAAATAAATAAAATAATGCGATATTCGAGGGGATAGTGTCAAATACACTTAAAGTACAACTTCCCTTGTTTACTTACGTACAAGATAATGTTGCCACGCCAACATATAAATTATCTAGTTGTCTTCACTTGTCGATTGGTGGAGGTAGCGGGTCAACAATAAATCTTTGCCAGATTACAGGTTGTTTTACATCGACCTGCGTGTCGTGTTTAATTATCAGAAAACATTATTAATATACGAAGAATATGAGATAAATACTATGAAAGTGCCATTGATAAGATTGCACTCAGAGTCGTATGTAACATGTTGGGAATTCGCGCTGCAAGCGTATGCTAAATCTACTAAGAGCGTGTACACGTTGCGTGTGGACGTCATGTACGTCCTAATCCTGTAACACTGGTAACGGTCATGTGTCGTGAAAAATTAAACGCCCGCATGTAAACATAGAGGACTACCCGCTATTAGATTTGTCAACCTACTGTTCCCTTAGCACATTACGATCGTGTACTAATCTAAACTGGGATCTATTCTAGATACCTAGATATACTATTGGTATATAACACAGTGGTATCTCTATGGGTCTCGATAATAAAAGTACCCCCTTCCAAACATGAAAACACAGTGACACTTAAACCTTCTAACCATCTGTATAATATTTGTTTCTTGTAGAGGCTAGCAGCATCTCGGACCACAAAACAATACTTATTATAATAAAGGTTCAGATAAGTTTGGGTCCCATTTCCAATGTCTATAGTATTTTAATGAACAAAAGAGACCAAACATTACCAAAACTATTGTTCACGTACTAGGGGCTTACAGCATGTTTAAACATCTAGTGGTACCATCCAAACAACACCCTTTGAATGGTTTGCTTTGCTGTGTGATGGGGTGTGTTTTTGGGGCGGGGGGGGGGGTTAATGCCAAGGGGTCAATATAATTTTATGTGACCTACGCCCATAACACGAAATAGCACTCATAACGGTCCGATACACGTTGAACTTGTCTTTTTCACACATATAACTCAAAGATTACTTATCTATGTTGTTGTGAATCTGAAATCTAGCAATAAAATGATGTGATAGTATTGATATGCGTTCTGAAATATGTGTTTCATAAAAATATTAATTTGGCTTGAAATTTGAGGTGGTGGACTACAACGCTGTAGTTGACTCTGGAATGTCTCTGTAACTAAACCATGGTTACCATTCCAAAACAACTGAAATAATTTGGTTTAATAGTGGTAATTTATTAGTTTTTAATAGTTTTTCAACATAAAAACTAAAATTGGAATTGTATTTTAATAATCTATCAAAGGAATTAGGGTATTTGATCCATAAATCATGTAAATCGGACCGGAGAATTGGCTTAAAACAAAGTATGTAAACAAAGATACCTACCATATCAGCATTGGGCTATCCAAGATGGGCTGTACGAAATGTAGGCATGGGAGAAAGTTGTGAATGCCAATGACGGAGAAAGGGAGAATGGCTAGAAGGATTGCTTTAGGAAATGGATAGAGGATGAAATGGAAGAGGCGAAGGGCCGTCAATTAATATGGGAGGCTAAATGTGTTGAGAATGAAATTAGAACAATGTTGGAAAATGGAGCAGTAGGAAAACATATTATGCTTGACGTAGACGGGGTAGGCGGATCATTCCCCAATGGTCGTGGGCCAACCGGCATTATGTCATACAATCAAGCTTCTAAAGAGCACACGCACCAGTAACTATTCCAGGGTAGGCCTACTTATAATAATCGACCTACATTGGTACAACATAAACAAAGTACCATAAAAGAGTGAAGGAAAGACAAGCCCCAAGGGAATACTATCGTACGGGGACAAGCCATAGCACATGATAGCAGATCTACACCACATTGGCATATGCCAGGCTTTAAAAGCAGACTCCACTTCCAGTAACTATCAAGGTGAGCCTACTTATAATAATCGATTTACTATTTACATTGGTACAAATAAAACAAAGTACCATTAAATAGGAAGAGACAAGCCTCAAAGAATACTATCGTACGGGGATAAGCCTAGCCATAGTAGGGATCTACCCACAATTGGACATATGCCAGGCTTTAAAAAGCAGACTCACACATTCACAGAAACTATTCCAGGGGCCTAATTATAATAATCGAATCTTACATGGTAATCATAAACAAAGTCTACCATAAATGAGTGAGGGAGAAAAGCCTCACAAAGAATATATCGTAGGATAAACCTAGCCATGGTAGGCCAGATTTACCCACCAATATGGCACTATGCTAAGGCTTTAAAGCAGACTCCACTTACAGTAAAAAAACTATTCCAGGGGGAGGCCTACTTATAATATACACCCTATACAAATACACCAACAAAATACTAAGAAATATAGTAAGAAGACAAGCCTCAATGAAAAATACGAAGGATGTTCATCTGAAATACAGTAGACATTCCAGGTAGGCCTTATCATAATAAAACCTATACTAGGGGAGCAACTACGAACACGAAAGGTTGTTAATAGTCTGACCACGAAGGAGAAAGGGATGAAGGACAGCGCGCCCACAGAATATGTTTTGCAAGGAGATAGGCCTAAGGCCGCCGATGCCGCCCGCCCCCCGGAAGGCAAAAGAAATAAACACTCAAACTGAGCCACGGATAACCGTCAGAGTCAACAGGCGTAGCATCAACCAAAAATCCGATAAGCAATACAGAGAACACCCCGGCCTGATCACAAGCAGACATACCATCCAGCATATTATGGGATGTTACATCAACCCATAGTGATATGCCATCAAGATAAGCACCAAATAATATTGAAGCTGAGAAACCTCACATAGATATGGCACTAGTTATGGAACTCGAAGGAAACCCCAACACTCAAAAAAACAAAAATTCAACATCTCAAACATTTAAGCCTACAGTCATACTGCTACCGTTTGCTTTCAACTGATCGGTTAATTCTTTTATGAACACACTGAAGTTTCAACCATAACATCAACAAAGAAAAGAAAGATTGTACTCATGGCTGACAGTCTATGGACGAATTTATGCTTCACGATACTCAAGAAGCTGAAAGCAAAGAGTGGGCCTAAGAAGGTGAATATAAAAACGAATAGTTAGATAAAAAACCAGGTGCAGGATGCTCTTGCACGTACGAGGGACTATAAACCAAGGTGAATCAACTTTTTACAGGAAAATGGACCCGTTTAATCATGGCAGGGGACACACACACACAGACAAGAAGGGAACAAATCACGAATAACATCAAGGATTGCACGGTGTAATGGGCCATAAGAAAGACAGTACTATTGTAGCCCACACGAGTGTAATAGTATCGCGAGGTAGTGACCTCGACTTTTAACATTGAAGCGTAGAGTTGAGTAGACTAAACAAGGATGAGATAGATAAGTGTATTTAATCAACGTAGGTACAAGACTTAACTGTGGGAATTACTAGGAGTGCCGTAACGTATGCACTAAAGGCTCTGAAAGAGAATGTTTTTCACTCAGCATGTGGTCGAGCAGCCTAACGATTAAGGGCGCAAGAATCATAGCTAGCCAAGGTTATTTGCTGGATGAAATAGCTTAAAACACATGATAATCGTGTTCAAGATAAATCTGATCAAGTATCCTGCTGGGTGACCGGGAATATGTAGGAGATCTCTAAGTGGGACATGTGGACGAATAGATAGATGTGATGAGTCGCCGAACTCCATGTTGTGGACATCCATAGCATCTGCCACAAATGGGCACGACATTGCCGAGGTTGTGTCGCGCAGAAGAGGATTAGGGCATACCAGCAGGGACGCGCACGGAAAGCGAGTCCACGGCTTCCCCCCCCCCCCCCCGGCAATCGGATCCAACCCGGACAAGGTCTACCCAAGTAATGGAAGAGCCTCTGTTAGCCGACATTCTAGCCCCTTGATGGTCATCTCTAGACCCATATATCAACGCAACGACCTGCGCAAATGCCAGCTACCACACAAGGACAGCCTGCGCTCACCAACCAAGGCTGACACATCGATGGAACACGAATCATAACAGTAGGAAACAATATAAAAATAAGAAAATCCTATACCTAGTACTAGAAAGACAGACCTGAAAGGCTTAGGTTTAAAACTATTAGCAAAAACATTAGGCCTAATATAAATGTAGGGGGTATTAAACAAATTTTCGCATCAACAAAAACAACCGTGTGGGCCAACGTGCGCTCATGAAAGATAATAACAAACCACACCTCAATTGTAAAGGCAAACGTTGATAGGGAAGTCACGACTGATATGAATAACTGAAAACAACACACATGTCTAGAAATTATTAATCATTCACTTATTTTTCCCAGCCGGGGGTGGGGGTGGGGCGGGGTGGGGCCACAGCGACGGGGGGGTGGTGGGGTGGTGGAGGGGGGGTGGGGGCAACCCCCCCCCCCCAAAGTAAACAAAAAAACAGCAAACTAAAAAAAAAAACATAAAAACCAAAACCAACACCAAAAATCAATAAACCTCCCCCCCCCCCCCCCCCCCCACACAACCAACCCCCACCCCCCCCCCCCCCTCCCCCCCCCCCCCACCCCCACCCCCCAAAGCATGGGGGGGGCGGGGAACATATAAACCTCAACAAATGTCTCCCTTAAAATGGGGGGTGGGTTTGGGGGGGGGGGGTGGGGGGGGGGGGGTTTGGGGGGGGCTTTGTGGGGGGGGAAATTCCTATCTCTCCCAACCGACAACAAACAAAAAAACACCACATCAGCAAGAAAAAAACAAACCCCGGGGGGGCTTCCCCCCCACACCACCCCCCCCCCCCCCCACCCCCCCACCAACCCCCCCCCCCCCCCCCCCCCCCACTTCCCCCACCCCCCCCCCCCCCCCACCCCCCCATCAAAATATGAGTAGTCTATCAAACAAAGTAGAAGAAACGGAAATATTTCTTGATAGCATGGATCTTGTGGTTGATTTTTATGTATCAGTGAGCATTGGCTTAAACAAGAGCAAAGTTGACAGCATATCTATTATAAATATGGATTGCTGCATGCTACTCAAGGAAAGATTAAAGAGGAAGGGGGAAGTGCTATATACAAAAGAATTGACAGCACAATTGGGAAATTATAAAGAAAAGCACCAGATAAGACAAAATTGACAAATTGACAGTGTATTTGAAGTTTGTGGTTGGAATAATAGGAATAAATCCATTGATACTAATTACTTTGTATATCGGGCTCTGACAGCAGTAATTTTACTATTCATGAGTAAATTACAAACACTTTACACTGGATATGCAAAGAGCGAGAAAAAATATACTTATTTGTGGGGATTTCAACATAGAACTTTTTAGTGGATAGTCCATCAAAGATCGAATTGAAAAAAACCCCTCTTTTAGACAATAACATGAAGACTAGGGTTAATGGCCCGAATAGAGGGAAACTAGCTCTTCCGGACCGAGTTTAGATGTAAGGTGATTGTCAAATTTTTTTTTGGTTGTTTTGCATTTTTTTATTTTTTTCTACATTAAAAACTGCACCATATTGCATTTATTCAGGTCTGTCAGGATTGAAGTTATGGTCAGCAATTGTGGTCAGTGGCCGGTCTACTAAACATAACAGTACGAGAATTACTATAAATCCAAAAAGTGTTGTGTTTGGAAGAGAGTTTTAAAGAGTGAAAACATAGAAGATTTCCTGTTGACATTTAGTATGGAACACTGGATAAAAAAATAAGAGGACGAAAACTCTACAGTAGATGATAAATTTGGTTATATATGAACATATTTATGAGTATTTCAACAACATTTTTCCCTTAAAAAGGTTATAAGAAAAAGATAGGTATGCAGTAGAAAAAGTTAAACCATGGATGAATGCTGATATAGCTATGGATGTAAACCTTAAAGAGGAACTTTTTAAAGGAAAGTTAGAACTAATAATGCAGAAAGATTTTACGAACTACTTCAAAGAAGTTAAGAAATCACTTTCTAAAATATTACGAGGAGTGCAAAACAAAATTATCACGATAAGTTCATAAGTAATTCTAGACAATTAATTAAAGCAACATGGCATATTATAAACACATGTTTAGACAAAAAACTTTAAGAATTGCCTACTAAGGAAACTGAAATAAATTAAACGGGATGGAATTGATATTACAGATCCAGTTGAAGTTGCCAACTCATTTAATAAATCACTTCCGCCTATTGGAGATACACATTGTTGATAGGTTGTAGAGATACTACTGAAGAATGTTGAGGCAAACTGGCAACGCCGTGTATGTTGAATACAACCAACTATAATGTAATTGGTTTTAGACAGTACTCACGGATAGTTAGATGTAAATTGAGAGAAATCATACGCAGCTTAAAATCCACTAACTCAAAGTTGGGACGACATCCAAAGTAAAAATAGTTCAATCAATCGCTGGTTAAGCTAAACCCATAGCGGATATATTCAATTTCTCTTTATGGTTGGCATTTACCCAGATAATGGGCGAAATGGGCGTTATTAAGCCACTATTCACAAAAAAGGTACACCACAAAAAGATATAGGTAACTACAGACCAATAGCTCTTCTAAACAATATTCTCAAAAAATTTGAAAGGTTTTCTAAAACGTTTAACGGAATTTCATGATTACTAATCCAAATTTATGTGAGGAACAACACGGGGGGTAGGTTAGGAAGAAATATTTCAACCACTTCAAGCAACCTTCAACATAGTTCATGTAAATATAGTGCACTGAAGTCTTTAGAAATCATAAAATAAAGAATTTTCTCCCCCCCATAGTGTTATGTCGTCGGACTTGTCCAAAGCTTTTCGATACCAGTCGGACCCCATAATTCTTTGTTAATATAAGAAATTGAACTTTTATGGTAGTCAATGCACTATTCCCCAAAAGGATAAACGTCAACTATATTAGTCTGTAGGAAGCACTATATTGGTGTCACACGTTCACAGAATTGTAAATCTAAAAAGAATCCTATATGTGGTAACGAAATACGTAACTGGCGTGCCCCCAAGGGTCACATCACTAGGGCCACTATCTTTTTCAGTCACTGTACATAAAGGATCTCACTGCAAATATAAAATAGTGAATTAGCATAGTTAGTACTATTTGCAGCCGATACCACAAGTGTGGTTAATTACAAGGAAAGGACGAGCACAGAATTAATAGCACAAATATTAAATTTATTCTTAGCAAAAGTTAGAGGAATGGTTGATCCAATAAACTTAAATTAAACGCGCAAAAACACACAACCTAAGAGATTTCAAAACTAAAGGAAAACTTAATGAAATAAAAACTTAATTACCAATCAAAGTACATTAAATACTGTAGAACACTGTCGTTACTTCGGGATTAATATTGAATTATAGACTTAAAATTTGGGAAAGAAACACATCACATAAACTAGGCAAAACGTTTGAGAATCATCATGTTATGCACTTAAAGAACTGTCACTCAAGGGAGTTACCTATTACGCAGAACAGCGATGTTTTTGGCAGAACGGACAAGTCGCTGATGTTATCTCTAGGATATTAAATTGGGGGGGGGGTCTACATTTGCTTCTAAGTAAATATGTGAGAAGGTGGTTTTTTTCCCCAAAGGAGAGAGGGACTGTCGAGAATTTTAGGTGGAAAAGTAATAGATCCGTCTTGCAGAAAACTTTTTGTGCAGCTGAATATATTAAACCGTACCGGCTTATACACTTCCTCGAAATTCTTACATTGTCAAAGATAATCCATCTCATTTACCCGAAAACAGTTTTTATAATATATCCAGAATACAAGATTTAACAGTAATTACACCCAACCCAACCACAGACTCAAAAACTAATTCAAACAGAGACCATATGCAGAGAAGAAGCTCTGGTGTGGTATTCGTTTTTAACAATTTCCAATTTGAATTAAATAAGACCTCAACACGATAATAGAGACAAATTACACACAAATTAAACGTTCAAAACAATAATCTAATTTTTCATGGGTTTCTATAGTATAAACAGAATCTTCCAAGTGGTAAAGACTGCTTTGTGAATCATTGTATTAAAAAATTTGAGGTGAAGAGCAAGAGGGAACACAACACATAACGCTGAGAAAGAAATTTTACTTAAATTCACTTGTATTGATTTAAATAGAGCCTAAGCACATAATAAACTGATAAGAAATTATCTTGTGAATATACTGTTATTACAACATTTAATTTTGAGGATAAACAACTAAAATTGAGGACGATGAGGAAACTATCATTGATATTGTAATTATATGCTAATGAAATATGCAAATTTTATTTTGAATGTAAAATGAAAACGTGTAAGATCTGTATTCTGCCAGGTAGAATGAAAAATATGTAAAAATAAGGTATTTTGTAGTAGGATTTAGATAAGTTAAAGGCGTATTTTCAATACTTGTACCAGAACTATGTATTTTTAAGTGAGCAATTCCTTTGCAATTGCAATGAAATAAAACGCATTTGAATTGAATTGAACTTGGTTAATTTAGTGAACTCCTGCCCATCACACCCCTCACTGTAGACGGTGCACGCCACCCCCCCCCTCTCGCATCACACCACCCCCCCCCTACCACTTCCCTCAATCGACGGGACAACTTGTTGGCCGAGGCCTGTAGTTCCACGTCTCCACACAGAATAGCGCTAGTCCCCTCGTAGCGTGGTCGACCAGACCTCGCCGGGCGGACACGAACCCAGTCTCCCTAGTTCAGAGAGCTACAGCAACAGTGGCGTGGCAGGATACCAGCACTGGCAATAAGATTATCACTTGGCTGATGTAGGCGATGTTCTAGTTTCGCCATTATGACTGGGAAACCGCGGATAAAGCTTCAGTCAGGGCTGCCGACGACTGTGAATTAACAGTCCACATGAAAGAGCTTAATCATCCCAGCCACTATTTTAATTTATTCGGAGAGAAATCACACAATCATATTTCGATAGCGGCTTCAAGCCGCGCGCTAGCGCGACTTGTTAATATTCATAAAAAATAGTCTAGCTATTTTACGTTCATGATCAATTCGCTTAGTAGTTTTTCTATATAGAATTATGTGTGTTACACACCAAAATACACAATTATAAAATATAAGGCAATCATTCCATCATCCGTGGCTATAACGTTATCTAATAAGATTTTTCTTTCTTTAATAATTTATATGCCAAATTCATATTCAGGTTAAAAAGTGGTTTGGGGAAGGTGAAGTTTGATGGAAATAAACTAGTGTTAATAAAAAAATTGCAGACAAAAAAAAAAGTGTAAGATATTCATACATAAAAGTATTTGAAATAAGTCATTCTTGTGACAGTCTTGTAAGTATAGTAAACAAAAATCGCGAGATATATTGTACTTCACCCCATATATTAAAAAATATATTAAAATAATAAAAAAATTAATATATGGAAAAATTAAGATTAGAGGTAGGGGAGGAGTACTTGTGAGTGCGCTTTACGCGTTTCGTGTATAAGCGAAAACAACAGTTGTGTTAGATATTGTTAACACTCAGTGTGACGACCAATGCCCTTCAATGCTCTCTTCCTATGTAGAGATCTGTCATCTCAAGTTCCTGATCATGAGAGTAGTTTCTTGCAGGTCTGCTCTCGGTTCTCCGGAGAGCCCATTGAATTAATTATTATTATTAATTGATATTTATCCAACACACACACATATGTAACACTACACACCATATACAGCAAAGGTAACCCAAACACATAAGTGGTAAGATGACGTATAATATACACACCTTTAGCAGAGTACAGATATTTATTAAGGCAAGCAGTGGAGCTTGCTTTCTATACAATAACACACAATTAAACTTGGTTAGAGTTCGCGTAAGGGAGAGTGAGGGTTATGAGAGGAACTTTAAGTGATACAATAAAAAACAAAAAATTACAATTTAATTTAGAATGAATGAGAACAAGACACATTGTCAGAAGCGAAGTCAGGCACGTTCAGCAGTAAAAACCCCCATTTTTAACCAAAAAATTATATTATATTATTTTAAACGAGCATGCATGAATATATTCGTACACTTCCGTGTACCCTATTTCCTTCGATTGGTTAAAAAATCGTTCCTGATTGAGATTCGTGTTGTTCGCTTATACCAGAATATTTTTTTTAAATTTGTAAATAGAAACTATAGAACAGGAAATTGTTTATTAAAATTAATTATTGGCATATACTGTTCTTGTAAAAAATACTTTTTTTTAATTTAATGACGTGGGCGAAGTTTCCATTTCACTACACTGGAAGAAAAAAAATCTGGAATTTTTTTTTTTTTTTTTTTCTGATTTTTGTGTTTGTCCACACTTTTGGGCTAAAACCGATACCCCAATTGAGATAAAATTTTTTGGGGGTTTCAAAAATCTCTGACTTAGAACTGCCACGTTTTTGAGCGAATCAAAAAATTATTTCTTATAAAAACGAAATTTTACGATTTTTTATTATTTTTAAAGTATTTCTTATAACACCTACATGCTTTATTCATTGTAATATTTTTTTCCAGTACCTTTATTGTAGATTTAGTTTTTGTGTAAAATTTGAGCTAATCGAAATTTTTTTTCCATAAAAATCGCAATTTTACTTTTTTTTTAAATTTTTTTAAAATTTATTCACTTATAACACTACATGCTTTTCCGATTAAAATGCTTTTCACAAAACCCTTTTAATTTTATGAATTTATATATTCGTGTAAAATTTTGAGCGAAATTTTAAAAGTTATTTCCATAAAATCAAAAATTTTACGATTTTTTTCGTTTTCTTAAAAATTCTTCGACTTATAACCCCTACATGCTTATTCGATTATTATGATTTTTTCACAGAACGAAAACTTTATAAAATCTATATATTCGTGAAAAATTTTGAGAGTAATCGAAAAATTATTTCCCAAAAATCGCAATTTTACGTTTTTTTTTTTTTGTTTAAAAAAATTAGCTCATCCAAACAACGCGTCGAAAAAGCTTTTGCGAAGCTTCCTATATTAATATTTCGACACTAGTCGATGTCTTTTCTAAAATTAAGGTTAAACAAAGAATATTTTAACAATGTACAAAAAAAATTTTTAAAAAAAAAAAAATCCCAAGTGGTCCTTATGCATGGGTTGAACTAAGCACCATCAGGGCATTCGGGTGAAAAAAACAAAAGAAAATGAAACACGTGAAAAGTACATAGTTCCAAAATCGCAGAGCAGTTTTAAAAAACCATCATTTCTCGATTGGGAAAAATTCCCTTTGCAAATCCCAAAGAACCCAAATTGGAATAAAAGAAAATAAAAGAAGCTTTTTTCATGGCATGTACATCAAATTCATGTTACTCCTAGCCCCTTTGTCCTCCAATATGGAACTTTTTTTGTCCTAAAGAAAAAACTAGTGTTGCGTCTTAAATTTGAGTTTTGACGATTTGGTGTTTTGTTCTTCCCCTCACATATTTTTTGTACAAAATTTGTTTTTTGCAATTTTTAAATTTATGTTAATAATCAAAATTTGTTGGCTGCTGTTTCATGGTCGTTTTTTTATTTTTATATTTATTTGTTTTGGGTTAAAATTTCCTTTGTTAAAACCTCATTTGAGAAAGACCTCGACATGTCAAAATATTTTTATTAAAAAAAATTTCTTAAAGAACGTGTATGTCCAATAATTACTTTAAAAATAATATTTTTTTAATGTTTCAACTTATGAAAGATAGTCAGTATAGACATTTTAAAACATCGGTTTAATTAAACCAAACAGGAAATAGCATCAAGTACCCAATTAGGCTATATTTAGAATTTCGTTTAGAAATATTTCGAAACAATCAGAAATCGAAAAATAAGACGGGTATTAAATTTAAAGGCTACCTTAATTTTATAAACGAAAACTTCCTATTAAAACAAAATTTTTAAAACTTACTTTTTCGTTATAACATTAAAAAAAAAAAATTTAAAGCGATATTTTTGGGTATTTTTCAATACCCTTTTAAAGTAAAACTTCCCCTTTTTTACTTACTACGATAAGTGCCACGCCAAAATATTTAATATCTAGTTGTTTTTCACTTGTCATTTTTGGGGAGGTGCCGGGGCAACAAAAATCTTTGCCAATTCATTGTTTTACATCGACCTGCGTGTCGTGTTTAATTATCGAAAACATTATTAATTACAAGATATGAAATAAATACTTGAAAAGTGCATTGGGGTAAAATTTTCATCAAGTCGTATTACATGTTGGGGAATGCGCTGCAAACGTTTCTAAATCTACTAAAGCGTGAAACCGTTGCGTGTGGACGTCCCTGTACGTCCTAATCCCCCTTACAGGTACGGTCTGTGTCGTGGATTAAAAGCCCGCTGTAAAAATAGAGACTACCGCTATTTGATTTGTCAACACTGTTCCTTCACATTCTCGTGTACTAATCTAATGGTCTATTCTGATCTAGTTTATACTATTGGTAAAACAATGGTATCTCTATGGTTCTGATAATAAAAGTACCCCCTTCCAAACATGAAACGTGACATTTAAACCTTCTAACCATCTGTATAATTTTGCTTTATTTCCCGTCTCGACCACAAAACAATACTTATTTAAAAAAGGTTCAGTTTATTTGGTCCCTTTTCCCAATGTCTATAGTTTAATGAACAAAGAGCAAACATTACCAACTTTTGTTCACGTAGGGGGGCTTACAAAATGTTTAACCATCTATTGGTAAAACCCCAAACACACCCTTTGAATGGTTTGCTTTGCTGTGTGAGGGGGTTTGTTTTTTGGGGGGGGGGGGGGTTAATCCCGGGGGCAATAAATTTTTGTGACCAGCCCAAAAACGAATACCCTCATAACGGTCCGATACACGTTGAACTTGTTTTTTTTCACACAATTAATTTAAAGGGATTACTTTTTTATGTTTGGAATCTGAACTAGAAATAAAATGTGTGATAGTATTGAATGCGTTCTGAAATATGTGTTTTTTTAAAAATATTAATTTGGCTTAAAAATTTAGTGGTGCTAAACGTTTGTATTGACTCGGGAAATGTCTCTGTAATAAACCATGGTTACCTTTCAAAAAAACCCTAAAATTTTTTTGTTTTAATAGTGGAAAATTTATTAGTTTTTATAGTTTTTCAACATAAAAAACTAAATTTAATTTGTATTTTAATAATCTATCAAGATTGGGGTTTTTTGATCCAAAATCATTAAATCGACCGGAATTGGGCTTAAAAAAGGTATGTAAACAAAGATACCTCCCAAATATCAGCATTGGGCTATCCAAGATGGGCTGTACAAAATGTAGGCATGGGAGAAAGTTGTGAATGCCAATGACGGAGAAAGGGAAATGGCTAAAAGGGTTGCTTTAGAAGGAAAAGAGGATAAAAAATGGAAGAGGGAAGGGGTCAATTAATAGGGGAGGAAAATGTTTTGAGAATGAAATTAGAACAATGTGAAAATGGAGCAAGGAAACATTTATGCTTGACGAGGGGGTTTAGGCGATCACCCCAATGGCGTGGGCCAACCGGCATTATGTCATAAAATAAAAGCTTCTAAAGGAACGCCATAACTATTCCAGGTAGGCCTACTTATAATAATCGACCTACATTGGTACAACATAAAAAAGTACCATAAAAGTGAAGGAGACAAGCCCCAAAAATACTATCGTACGGGGAACCTAGCCATGATGGCAATCTACCCAAAAATTGGCATATGCCCAGGTTTTAAAAAAGCAGACTCCACTTCCCAGTAACTTTTCAGGTGACCTACTTTAATAATCGTACTTTTTGTACAAAAAAAACAAAGTACCATAAATAAAAGGGAGACAAGCCTCAAAAAATTATCGTAGGGGGAAAACCTACCCATATAGGGATCTACCCCAATTGACATATCCCCAGGCTTTAAAGCAGCTCCACTTCCCAAACATTCCAGGGGGCCTATTAAAATAATCGACCTACTTTGGAAAAACATAAAAAAAGTACCAAATATGAGGGAAAAAACCCAAAGATTATCGTAGGGGAAACCTAGCCATGGTGGGGCAGATTTCCCCACAATTTTGGCATATGCTAGGCTTTAAAGCAACCCCACTTCCAGTAACTATTCCAGGGGCCTACTTTAATAAACCTTAAAATACACCAACAAAATCTAAGAATTAGTAAGAAACAAGCCTAAAATAAAAAATACAAAGGGGATGTTCATCTGAATACAGTAGACTTCCAGGTGGGCCTTATCATAATAAACCTATACTGGAAAACTACGACAAAAGTAAATCTACCAAGAAAAGGGTAAAGACACCCCACAGAATATTTTTGGCAAGGAGATGGGGCCTAAGCCCAGCCGAAAGGCAAAAAAAAAACCTCAACTGGCCAAGGATAACCTCAGATCAACGGGGCGTCATAACCCCAAAAATCCGATAGCAATACAGAGAAACCCCGGCCGTCAAAAGATACATCCAGTTAGGGGATGTTAATCAACCCATAGTGATATCCCATCAAGATAGCCCAAAAATATTGAAGCTGAGAAACCTCCATAGATATGCCTAGTTATAACTCGAAGGAAACCAACCTCAAAAAAAAAAAAATTCAACATCTAAAACTTTAAGCCTACATCACTGCTACCTTTTTGCTTCAACTGTTTCGGTTAATTCTTTTGAACACACTGAAGTTTCAACCAACATAAACAAGAAGAAAGATTGTACTCATGGCTGACGTCAGGGACGTTTATGCTTCACGATACTCAAGAGCTGAAAGCAAAGGTGGGCCTAAGAAGGTGAATTTAAAAAACGAATGTGAAAAAAACCAGGTGGCGGTGTCTGCACGAAAACGAGGGACTATAAACAAGGTGAATCACTTACGGAAAATGACCTTTTTTAATCATGGCAGGGGCAAAAAAAGAGGAACAAATAACAATAACATAAAGGATGCCTAATGCCAAATAAGAAAAACCAGTACTATTGTACCACCTAATAGTATCGGGGGTATCCCGTTTTTTCTTGAAGCTAGAGTTGAGAGACTAAACGAAGATAATAAGATTAATAAACGTATCAAACTTAAATGGGGAATTACTGGGAGTGCTTTCTATCCCCTAAAGGCTCTAAAAAAGAAAATTTTTTTCACTCAGCAGGGGTCACACCAAACCCCTTAAAGGGGCAAAATCATCTAGCCAAGTTATTTGCTGTGAAATACTTAAAACACATAAAATTTCGTGTTCAGAAAAATCTGATCAAGTATCTCGGGGTACCGGGAATATAGAACTCTAATGGACTTGAAATAGAAAATGATGCCCGAACCCCATGTTTGACATCCTTTAGCCTCCAAATGGCGACACCGAGTTTCAAAAGGATTAGGCTCCCAGCAACGCGGGAAACAAAGTCACGGTCGGATCGGACCCCAAACCCGGGACAAGGTCTACCCAGTAATGGAAGCCTCGGGTTGCGACATTCTGCCCCTTGGGGGTCTTCTAGCCCTATCAACGCAACGACCTGCGCAATGCCGCCCACCAAGGACGCCTGCGCTCCCAACCAAGGCTGACACATCGATGGAAAGAAATTAACAGTAGGCAATATAAAAATAAGAAAAACCATTTCCTATTTCTAGAAAACAACCTGAAAGGCTTGTAAAACTATTAGCAAAAACATTAGGCCTTAAAATTAGGGGTACAAATTTTGCATCAAAAAAACAAGTGGGGCCAAAGTGCGCTCTAAAAATAAAAACAAACACCCCTCAAATTTTAAAGGCAAACCCCTTGATAGGGAAGTCATTTATAGAATAAATAAAAAAAAACCTTTTGAAATTTATTTTTTCCCTCAAAAAAAAATTTTTCACGTGGGGGTTTCGTGCAAGGCGGGGGGTTTTTTTTGTAAGGGGGTTGGGGAAAACCCAATTTAAAACAAAAAAACCCGCAAAAAAAAAAAAAACATAAAAAAAAACAACACAAAAATAAAAAAACCCCCCCCCCCCCAAAACAAATTCAAACAGGATTTGGGGGGGGGGAAAATAAATTTAATCCCTTGTCTAATTACTTGTACCCGGGCCCTGACGCAGGTATTTTTAAACTATTCATGAGTAAAAAATTACAACATTTTTACACTTTGTATGCAAGGAGCGAAAAAAAAATACTTATTTGGGGGAAAAAAAATTTCAACATAATTTTTTTAGTGGATAAAATCTCAAAAGATCGATTTGAAAAAACTCTTAGAAATAACATGAAGACTAGGGTTAATGGCCCATAGGGAAACTAGCTCTTCGGGGCGAGTTTTTGATCAAGTGTTTCAAATTTTTTTCATTAAAACTGCACCATATTCTTATTCAGGTTGTCAATTTATGGGCAAAATTTGGTTTAGTGCCTTTTTTAAACATAACAGTAAAGGGAATTACTAAATCCAAAATTTTTTGAAAAAGAGTTTTAAAGATGAAAACAAGAAGATTTTTCCCGTTACATTTTGTAGGAACCTGGATAAAATAAGAGGACAACTTACAGTAGATTTAAATTTGGTTATTTTTTGAACATATTTATGAAATATTTTAACAAAAATTTTCCCCTTTAAAAAAAGGGTTTAAGAAAAATAGGTATGCGTAGAAAAATTAAACCCTGGATGAATGCGAATAAACTTTTGGTTTTAAACTTAAAAGGAACTTTTTAAAAAAGTTTGACTAATAATGAAAAAGATTTTAAAAAAAATACTTCAAAGAAGTTAAGAAATCACTTTCTAAAAATTACAGAGGCAAAACAAAATTTCACGATAAGTTCATAATAAATTTTGACAATAAAAATTTAAAGCAAAATGGGATTTATAAACACATGTTTAGACAAAAAAATTTAAAATTTTGCCCAATAAGGGAAACTGAAATTAAAATTTAAAAGGGATGGAATTGATATTCAGATCCAGTTGAAATTTCCAACTCATTTAATAAAAACTTCGCCTATTGGAGATACCCTTGTTGATAGGGTTTTAAAAACACTGAAAAATGTTAGGCAAAATGAAAACCCCTTTATGTTTTAATACAACCAACTATAATGATTGGTTTTAGACAGTACTCACGAATAGAAATTAAGAAAACATACCAGCTTAAAATCCACTAACTCAAAGTTGGGCACATCCCAAGTAAAATAGTTCAATCCTCGCTGTTTTTTGCTAAAAACCCCAGCGGGTATATTCTTTCTCTTTTGGGTTTTGGGATTTACCCCGATATGGGGGAAAAGGGGGTTTTTAACCACTATTCAAAAAAAGGGAACACAAAAGATATAGGTAACTACAGACCAATAGCTCTTCTAAAAAATATTCTCAAAAAAATTTGAAAGTTTTCTAAAAATTTAACGGAATTTCTGTACTAAACAAATTTATGTGAGGAAAAACAGGGTTTAGGAAAAATATTCAACCACTTCAGCAACCCTTTAAAAAGTTCATAAAAATCACTGAAACTTTAGAAAAAAAAAAAAATTTCAGTGTTATGTGTGACTTGGGCCAAAACTTTCGATACCATGACCATAATTTTAATTAAAAATTGAACTTTTTTGGTATCAATGGTATTCCCCCAAAGGATAAAGTCATATATTGGGTTTTAGGAAGCAAATGGTCAAGTTACAGAATTGTAAATCAAAAAGAATCTATATGGGAAGAAATACTAATGGCGTGCCCCCCAAAGGGGCATATAGGGCCTATCTTTTTCAGTTTGTACATAAAAGGATCTCCTCAAATATAAAAAAGTGAATTAGCTAGTTATACCCATTTGCAACGATACCATGTGGTTATTACAGGGAAAAGGGCGAGGCAGAATTAATAGCAAAAAATTAAAAATTTTTTCTTAGCAAGTTTTGAGGAATGGTTTTATCCCAAAAACTTAAATTAAACGGGGCAAAAAACCAAACCCAAAGATTTCAAACTAAAGGAAAAATTAATGAAAAAAAAATTAAATTTCAACAAGTACATTAATCTGAGAACACTGTCGTTTTCGGGATTAATTTGATTATGCTAAAATTGGGAAAAACCCATTCTAAAATAGGGAAACGTTTGAGATCTCATGTTATTCCTTAAAGAACTTCACTCAAGGGAGTTACCCCATTACAGAAAAGCATTTTTTGCAAACACAATCTATTTTTCTTTGGATATTAAAATTTGGGGGGGGGCTACATTTGCTCAAAAAATATTAAATTCAAAAAAAGGCTGTAAATTTTAGGGGAAAAGTTTATAGATCGTCTTCAGAAAACTTTTTGTGCAGCTGAATATATTAACCGTACCGCTTATACCTTCCCCGAAATTCTTACATTGTCAAAGATATCCATCTCATTTTTCCCGAAAAAATTTTTTTAATAACCAGAATACAAATTTAACAGTAATTTTCACCCAAAACCCCAACACGACTCAACCCATCAAACAGAGACCCAGAAAAGCTGGTGTTATTCTTTTTAACAATTTCCAATGAATTAAAAAAACCTCAACAAAATAGAGACAAATTTAAAATAAAAGTTAAAAAAATATCTAATTTTTCATGGGGTTTTTAGTATTAAAAAAATTTCAAGTGGTAAAGACTGCTTTGTGAATATTGTATTAAAAAAATTTGAGGTGAAGAAAGAGGGAAAAAATAAAGCTGAAAAAAATTTTTTAATTATTTTATTGATTTAAATAGAGCCTAAATAATTTAAATGATAAAAATTATTTTGTGAATATTGTATTACAAATTTAATTTTGACGATAAACAACTAAAAATTGAGGACGATGAGGAAATATCATTGTTTTTTAATTATATGTAATGAAATATGTAAATTTTATTTTGAATGTAAAATGAATAAGTGTAAATTGAAATTTTGCCTGTAGAATTAAATATGTAAAATTAAGGTATTTTGTAAGTAGATTTAGAATAATTTAAAAGGGCGTTTTTTCAAGACTTGTACTGAACTATGTTTTTTTTTAAGTGAGCAATGCTTTTGCAATTGCTAATGAAATAAAACGCATTTGGAATTGAATTGAACTTGGTTAATTTAGTGAACTTCTTACCCCTCTGTGGTGCCGCTCCCTCCCCCCCCTCCCCCCCCCCACCCCCCACTTCCCCTCAATTCGAGGGGACCAACTTGTTGCGCCGAGGCCCTGTAGTTCCCACGTCTCCACACAGATAGCGCTAGTCCCCTCGTAGCGTGGTCGACCAGACCTCGCCGGCCGGACACGAACCCACGTCTCCCTAGTTCAGAGGCTCAGCAACAGTGGCGTGGCAGGATACAGCACTGGCAATAAGATTATCACTTGGCTGATTGTAGGCTATGTTCTAGTTTCGCCTTATGACTGGGGAAACCACGTAAAAGCTTCAGTCAGGGCTGCCGATGACTGGGATTACAGTCACATGAAGAGCTTAATCATCCCAGCCACTATTTTAATTTAATCGGAGAGAAATTCACACAATCATATTTCGTAGCGGATTCAAGCCGCGCGCTAGCGCGACTTGTTATATTCATATAGTCTAGCTATTTTACGTTCATGATCGATTCGCTTGTAGTTTTTCTTATAGAATTATTTTATTTAAATACCAATTATATAATATAAGCAATCTATTCCATCATCGTGTATAACGTTATTTAATAATTTTTTCTTTCTTTAATAATTTAATGCCAATTCTATTCAGGTTAAAAAGCTGGTTTGGGAAGGAAGTTGATTAAATAAAAGTAGTTAAATAAATGCAGACAAAATAAAAGTTATGTATTCATACATAAAGTTTGAAATAGTCATTCTTGTGACAGTCTTGTAAGTATAGTAAACAAAATCAAATACTTATAATTTAAAAAATATATAAAATAATAAAAAATAATATATGAAAATTTAGATTAGAGTTTTGGTATATACTTTATGCTTTACGTTGTCGTGTATAAAGCGAAACAACAGTTGTGTTAGATATTGTTAACCTCAGTGTGACGCCAATGCCCGTTTAATGCTCTCTCTCATATGTAGAGATCTGTCATCTCAAGCTTCCTCATAGCACATATTTCTTGCAGGTTCTTCTCTCGGTTCTCCGGGAGAGCCCATTGATTAATTATTATTATTGTTATTTATCCAACAAACACACATATGTAACACATACACACCATATACAGCAAAGGTAAACCAAACACATAACGTGGTAGATGACGTATAATATACACACCTATTAGCAGAGTACAGATATTTATTAAGCAAGCAGATGGAGCTTGCTTTCTATACAATAACACTACATTAAACTTGGTTTACATCTAAATGAATGAGTATGAAAACTTAAGATACAATAAAAACAAAATTACATTTAATTTTAGATGAATGAGACAAGAACATTGTCAGAATCCAATCATGTCACGTCAGAGTCAAGAGAATGCCAGCTCAAGCCAAGTTGTAAGATAGTTGCAAATACACCAGAGTTGAAAGAAATTTTATATTGATCTATAAGACAGTCAGAACCAAATAAGAGTTGAAAGAAATTTTATAATGTAGCACAACAAAACAAAAAGTAGACATTCCAATTACATTTTAAGAAAGGTCAAGCATTTGGTGATGAATTTACTGCCATTTACAATACCTACGTTACATATAATCCAATTAATCCAATCACTAATTAATATTCTTGTCAAAGAGCTGGACTAGACAATATTGAATCTATATATATACGGACGCTTTGTCTCACCTCATCCAAAGCGTTTCGTCTAGTTCAATATCGTGCTGCAATATTAACTACACACACTCTGTCATGCGTGCATCCACAGCTGGAAGCTGATTGACCTAATTACTTAACCCATACAGGTGACTGGGGAATAACTACATCTATCATGGGCATTGTTACCGACTGAGGAGCAGTGGTGTATTGTGGGGCCAGTAGGGGACGGAACGACGATTCTACTTATAATATTTTAATTGGTCAGAATTAGTTTCTGAATACTTATAACTTGCATAATATTTGTGCTAGGAAATATTGTTTATTAGAATACTAAATAGTCTTCTTATCCTTAGTCGTTTGTTGTGCGAAGAGCGAAGAAACAGACAATTTGAACGAAAACACCTAAAAGTGCAATATTTATGGAAAGTATTTATTTGGTTGCTCTAAGTCAAAAGTTCTCTGTAAACTTTAATCAAGATTAAAAAAGGCGTCTAGTCTGTAGAAATCCACCAACTCTAAAAAAATAGCATTTTCATACTTTAGGTATTTTTATGTAGGTAGTGAGTAAAATTTATTTCTTCGCTACGTGAAAACGCAATTAAAAATGTGCATTAAAATATTGTGTCACATAGAACATTCAAGTACTTATTTTATTAGTACTCAGTACTGTGCATCGAATAATGTAAATTACCGTGAGAATCGGGACATATGCCATTGATTGATATTGACGATGAATAATAATGATATGTGAATTATGATAATAAGTAAACATCAAAAATAAACAAAATAAAACATGTGTTTATTGTGCGTGATGTTTATGTAAGCCACTGAATTTTTGTTTTAAATATCAACAAGAATTTGTAATTGCATTAGGCTACAGAGGGCCACACGTGCTCTACATTGGCCTTCCTGGCCTAGTATGAGCCTCCGTATATGGACAGTTAAATATCAATAAATAAAAACATATATTTATAGTGAGCGACATCTGTCGGTATCGATGTTCGTAGCTTGTTATTAGAAGAATAGAGTAGTTTAGTGGTATAGTAGGAGTATAACAAGTAATCTTAGTTTGAGAATATAGGGAATGGAAACAACACAGTATCTCCCAAACGTATTGACTGGAGATAAAATACACTTTTCTCAGAGAGTTCAGTGTTTTAATTTTATTACTCTTGTTACAGGTTTTGTTAAAACTATCCTAAAAAGGCAATTGAAAAACTCTCACTTTTGTTTCCCCCCGATCAATCTGAGTATATAGTGTTTTTCCACGAGGCGTTGACGCTCGATACAAATTTGGGGTAGAAAACAATTCCGAACAAGCTCGGGGAAAAGGAGAAAATTGCAAGAAGATGGGGTTTTTGGTATAATCGCTATGGAAACTGCTTATGTGCTTGACAGTGTAAAAAAAATTATAAATTCGAGTAATCTCGGGAGTCGCGGTGATTTCTCTCTGTCCCTTTCTTCTCGCTGCAGTCTGCCCCTGGTAATATATGCGCGAGGTCACTTGGGGTGGCGCAGCCTGTGTCCCAAATCCCCCCTCTGTCCGCGTTACGTCACACCCCCACCCTTTTTATACCGACTGTGACTTTTGCCCGTGAAAACTTGCCTTATTTATTCCCAAACCCCGCGAATACGTCGGTCGTCTTCTGCAACTAACTCAGATTTTAAGTGGGAATGCGTATTTAAAACCTCGTTTTTTTTTTGTTTGTTTTGTATTGGAGGTGAAAGAGGGGGGACGAATGGAAAAAAAACTTTTTGGGTCTGAAAGAGATCGTGTTTGATGAGATGGGGGGCCCTGTCGAAAGTCATTGTCCAAAGTTGCAAAGCATAACCCAGCTTTTTAGTAATGTTATTCATAAGTCATGCTTACTTCTGCAGAAACCCTAGTTTTTATTTATTTTTTTGATGCGTTTAGTTGTTACTTAAAATTAATAATTTAAAATTTTGCTTTGGTAAAAAAATGAAAAAATTGATTTAATTAAATTTTTTTGGATTTTTTTTCCCCTTTAAATTTTGTAAGGAATTTTTTTAAGGTTAACACTTAAAAGTATTTATCAAATATATCTAATACAATCCAATTACAAAGTCCCCAAGTTTTTTAAACCCAGGCAAACCCGGTTTTCCCCTTTTGGGGGCGGTTGTGCGTACATCCTAAACAAAAAACAATTTTTACGATTTAAAAGTTGTAACTTAGCCCAATTTGTGTAAAATAAAATTTCGAGTTTCCCCGGCGAGCGGGAGCGAACCAACGGAATTTACCCCCCTTATTTTTGGAACATTTGCATGGGGGAAACAATCCAAACAAAATCCTTTCCGCCTAATTTTTTTAAATTTTAAATTACATAGGCCCCCCTTCTTTGGGAAAGGGGGAGGGGGGGGAAGCTTCAACCGGAAAAATTTGAATAGTTTAAAGGACGGTTAACTTTGACAAAGTGAACTGGCAATTTCCCTTGTAGTTTGTAATTTTCCCTTTTAGAAAAGAGTTTTCAGCCAAATTCAAAAAGATAAAAAAAAAGGGAACAAAAACGAAATTTTTCCAAAAAACTGATAAATTTTGGTTTTCTTAATAAAAAATTTTATAAAAGATTAAATTTCAAGTTTTTTTAATACCCTTACCCAATTTTAAATATTAATAATTCCCATTGGTTTTTTACGTATTAAATGAACATGCATTCCACTTATTATTAATGATTTAATTGGTTAAAATAATTTTAAATTAAGGGAAAATTAAAAATTTTGAAAAAAATTTTTGGAGAGGTTGTTATTCTTTATTGATTTAAAGTAAAACCTGCAAGTAATTTTCCCCCTATTGCACCTTAATCTTTTTAAATTATTTTTTTCTATTGTTGTTGGTAAAAATCCTATGGACCAACCCCCATGGCCATCTCCCCGGCAACAAATTTTTTTTAGTATTACTTAAAATTACGTTTAGAAATTTAATTCCCCCCCCCAAAAATTTCTGTTCAAAACTAAGGAAAAATTGCTTTTTTAAATTATTTTACTCTGAGTATGTTTATCGACAAAAAAAAATTAAATGCTATTGGATAAATGGCATAGTTTAAATTTCCACAAATTATTAAATTCATTTTAAAATTTAAACGTTATCTTAGCCATTTCTTCTTTTTAAATTCCTTTTTGGCCTAAGAGGAACCAGTAAAATTGACTATGAAACCCCATTGCCTTGTTCCTCCCCAACAACCATTTCCCCCGTACCATCCCTCAGCTCAGATGGAGTTATAAACCCCAGGGATTTACCGCAAAATTAACTACTCTATTAATCCCAAACCCAATAACTAATAAAAAACGGGGAAACAAAATAAATTTTCCTCCGGTTTCAATTAAAAGAAAATTTCCCTGGGTTTGGGTTAAAGGCGTAACCCTGATCCGGTATGCCGCCCTCATAAAGTTTTTGGCAACTTTTAGCGGGGTTTCCAAGGAATTTCCAAAAGGCCCTGCTTTGGAAACCTTTTTCCTTCTTTGAGTTTTATTTGGAGGATTTTTTCAACTTTTTTCCCCTTTTTCCTTTCTTTTCAATTCTATTATTTTTGAAAATTTCGTCCTGTCTTACGGGTTTCCAGTTCGTCAACCCAGTCGCCTGCCTCACACTAGGAGCACTTAATTAACGGGTTTCTCCGAAATAGACCTTACCTCAATTTCTTCTTTTTGGGGGAAAGACCCCTGCCCCCCAAGACGCCCGTCCGTCCAAGGGGAAAGGGCTAACTTTTAGCTCCCTTTGGCCCCCCACAGCTTCTTAGACTTACTAAAAATTACTATTTAAAATTTTTCTCCAAAATTTAAAAATAACTTGCTATTTGGCAAAATTAGACCCCGGGTCCCATCCTTTATAACCGGAAAAAAAAACCCTGTTTTGCTAAAAGGGCGGGGCTGTGACTGCCAACAATCGGCGATGTTTTGGGTTAAAAACATGTTTTTTACTTCAAAAATGGGTAGAGTTCTTTTTCATGAAAAAAAAATTTAAAAAGGGACCTTTTCTGGGATTGGTTTTGAGTTTAACTTCTCCCTTAAAATTAATGTTGGGTTGTTTTTACATTTTTAAAAAGGCCCATTTGTCGAACGACAAAGAAGAACTTTTTTATTTGTAAACAGGACTTAACTGAACTCTTTAACGCATTTTCCCTTTGTCGGGGGTATTTTTCCCATTTATAAGGCCAAAAAAATCAGCAATTCAGAAGGTATGCTTCTTCTCAACAATTACAATTTTATATTTTCATTTTTTTCGTAAAGTCTACAATGCAGTGGGGCCCGGGGATTAAACCCCGCTATTTTAACATTTTAAAGTTTAATTGGTTTGAGTGGGTGAAGCTACGCACCCTGAATGCAAGGTTTGGGAAAGCCAACTGTACAATGGTGCCCTGATCCCCTTGTGCACCCCCGTAGGGGGCTTTTGGGCACCCGCCGCCCATTTCCGCCCCAAGACAGGGGTTTTGACATGCCCTTTCAAATAGACACCCCTACTTCTTTCCAAATGCCCACACGGCGGTTCGATTGCCAAAGTCAAACAAAGGCCTGCCAGTCCCGGCATTACCAAACGGTGAAACCTCAAAAAGAGGCCTATACACAAGGTATTTTTTTTAAAAACCCCATAAGGGGTAAAAGCACTGGAACGAACTTACGAATGAACAAACTTAATGTTGCAAAAGGGCCCCCAAAAAACCCATTTACTTAGAAAGATCGCTGCGATTTAGGATAGCTCAGCCGGTAATTTTTTTTCCGAGGTAAAAAAATTACAATGTTCCCAAAATGTGACTTTTAAATAATAATTTGTTTAAACTGGTTACCCAGTTTTTGGTATTTTGGTTAATTTGATTCTGAAGATTTTTTCGGCCCCAAACTTTTTGGTAAAGGTTTGTAGGGACATCCTTGTTCCTGACTGCGAGCGCTGTCCTAAGAATTTTTTAATTTTTTATGACAAAAGGGGTTTAACAAAATTGTTGGGTACTGGATAAAAGAGAATTACATTTTTGTAATTGGCCCCCATGGCCTTCCTTGTGCTTTTAATGTTTTTAAAAAATTTTCCTTTGTAAAAAATATTTAATTAATGGAATTAAAAAATGCTGTTAAAGAAAAAAAAATATAAACTAAATATTAAAATAAAATGTAAATGGGGATTTTTAAATTATTTTAATTTTTCATTAATTAAACCCGGGAAAATTGCCTTATTTTGAAAAAAAAACAATAAATCCACCCAAACTCTTATGCCGATGGTTTAAAAAAAACTTGTGTTTTTATAAACCCCCTGATTGGGGCCCCCAAATCAATTACTTAAATTGGTCGGGGGGGGGGAAAAGCAAAACCCATTTGAGGAAAAATTTGGGTTTTTTTTAATGGGCCCTATTTTTCAAAATTAAATTTATTTTCAAATCAAAAGGGGTCCCCCCCCATATTGTTTCTTATATCCTACTGCCCGAGGAAAAAACTGATTGAATCGAGTGCAATTTAAATTTAATTTTTAAGCTCCTTAAACCTGCAAAAAATTTATTTGTTCACAGGGCCATTAAATTTGATAGCAACTCTTGTCTTTGCAACGCATCGCGTTTGTTAATTCAAATGGCTGCTGGAAACCCAAAAGGGGTTTAGTGTGGAAAATTTAATTTGGGGCCGGGGGTATATTTTTGAAAATTTTGTTCTTGCCTGGGCCAAAAGACTCTCAATCCGCCCGTACTTTTTAATCTTAGTAAACTCCGGTTTAAAATGAAATTTCTTTTTTTTAATAATTTTAACCATATTTCAACTCAATAAAACAAATTTATAAACAAAATTAAAATAAAAGGCCAATTTTGGGTGGTAAAAGGTGCCCAGCTTTTTTTAGTTTGGTAGTATTTTTGTTTTAGTTATGTCCAATTGGTCTGGTTTAAGGGGGTTAGTTAGTAATAATTAAACATATTTCTTGGGGCATTGATAGATTATTAGTTGATCTATGGTTTTGGGCTTCGATATTTATAAAAAATTTAAAGTGTTTTACTATTTTGAAGGTATAACAAAAATTTTCATTTTTGAATTTTGGGATTTTTTTCTTAGGTTCTGTATAAATTTAAGTTTCGCACAATAAAAAACGGGTTATAAACAAAATATATTAAATTACATCATTATTGTACAAGAAAAACATTATTAATTTCCCCCAAACCGTATTCTGTATTTTTTTAAACTTTTTTTTTATTAAAATTTGGTTGAAACCCGCCCCTTACAATAATCTAAAACAGGGGCCTACCACCCTTTAAAAAGTTTTTTGTTTAGGCCTTTTACTTCGGTTAAAGGACCGAATTCGGTTCCCGACGGCGACCACTTATTTCATCAAATTTTGGAATGAAAACCCAAAAAAATCCAAATACAAATTTTGTCAAAGTTTTTTTTTTCCCAAAAATTTTTTCCCGGGCCGGCCCCTTTTGTTTTTTTCCCCACATTTTGCACTAATTTTAGACATTTTTACCCAGCAGTTTTTCAGCTAGTGAAAAAAGGGGGGGGGGGGGCGGTTTTTTTTTACCCAAAAGGGCGCCAAATTGTCTTAATCCGGGCCCGGTTGTCCCCTTTGCGATAACCAAAGGACAATACACAATTTGCAATACAAAAATAATAATTAAAAAAAATTTATGCATGTTTAATAATGAAAAATATATTATAAAATAGTAAAAATGAAAAACATATTTTTGTGAAAGTGCAAAGCTTTTATATTTACAGTGGGTATTTGTGTGGTAGTTGAAGTCGGGGGCGAGGTAAGTTGGGTTATTTTTTTAAAATTTGGAACTTGAATTTGTAGAAGTTTGTTTTTTATTTAGTTGTTATCTATGGGTTGTTGCTGTGATATTTAACCCTGCAATGTATTATAGTGTTGGACTTGGGTAAAGAATAGAAACAAAAAATTGCATTTCAATTTTGAATATTTGGCTTTTTTCCCCCTTAGCAAATTAGTTTTTGTATGGCAAGTTTTTTTAAATTTTCAAGAAAAACAATTAAAAAACAGAATGTGTAACAAAAAATGATATCTAAAAAACCCCATTGATTACAAAAGAATAAAAAAATTTGATTATTTAACCCCGCATGCCACCCCCCGGTATTTCCCCCCCTTTCTAGTTAAAATTTTGTGGTGTTTGTTTAAACGCACATACAATAATCCTGCAAAACAAAACAATTGGTGTTGAGCGTTTTTAAAGTTGTCTCGTTTTTTTGGGCCCCCAAAGTGGTTGTTTGTGGGGGTGGGGGGAACACTCGAGTTTCCCGGTTTGAGGGGGGAGCGCGCCCGAAGGTTTGGTGTTTTATTTCCCTCCTTAGTCTTTTTGGGCATTTTGAAGCTACTGAAGAGAACAATCCCAAGATCTATTGTCCTTTCCAGCTGTTAATAAGTGTAATTTAGTTATGCTATAGGCTTCCCTTGTGTTCGGGTGAAAACCCGGGAGAGACATACGGGGCCAAAACAACACAGAGACAAATAGGAATTTTTTGTTTTAATTTGTAGTGTTTAGACTGTTTTAACTTTAAAGGGGAAACGTAATCCTAATCGCCGTGTAGATTTTAAAAAAAGTTCTTCAAACAAGTCTTAAAGAATCGGCTACAGAACAACAAATTTAAATAACAAGATAAACAAAAAAGGAACAAAAAACAAAACTTTTACCAAAATAACTTGATTTTCGATTTTTCATTTAAATTTCACGAAACATAAATAAATATAACATTTCACAGTTTGTTTTTTTAAAACCGTGAGCATTATGCGCTTTTGCAATAATGCAATTCCCCTTTAAGTTTTTTTAGTATTTTATGCATCATATATTTGCAATTCGTCACGTCATCATATTTTTTGTCATCATTCGGGCCCAATTTTAAAAATTTTGAAATTTAAATGTGTTAGCCATTTTGTGGAAAGCGAAATTTTCGAGGAGGATCTCCGTCTTAATCCCCTTGATTGGAAATTTAAAAGTTAAACTCTTGTCTTATCTGTCAATTTTCGCCTAGCTGCGAGTTGGTAAGCTTTTTCACAGTATTTTCTTTTGGCCCCCATTTTTGTTCGAGTAAACAATCCCTAAGGCGATCCAAGTCCCCCCATCGCCATCACGTCTCACGGCACAAACTCCTTCTTATCCCTAAAAGAAATCAGAAGGTCGCCAACAGGTAGCCAAAAAACAACCAAGTGTCACCAAAGCAGTTAGCCAATAGGTCGCCAAAAAAGTAACCCAAAAGGGCACCAACGAGTTTACCAATGTAGTCGCCCAAAAGAAGCCAAAAAATGCGCCAACAGGGGCGTTTTGTGCAAAATCGACCCTTGGCGAAAAAAT
>JAMZAV010008199.1:0-59561 GCA_024449915.1 Sweltsa coloradensis | reverse complement strand
AGGTCCAGTTGTTTGCACTTCAAAAACGACAATATTTCATCCATTCAATTGTGTTTTTTTTTCTTCTGAAACGCTCCCGACGTGCTCTAAAAACCACGCCAACCTGACGCAATCAACGAGTGAGCGATAACCAACCAAAGATCAATATTTTTTTAATAGGAAATATAGCAATCGGTGGTATGGACAGTGCGCTTTGTACGTATGAAACATCCCTTTCGTTGTTATGTGTAGCCTCTGCCTAGGGAGGGTTAGGCCAACTTAAGCTTCCCAATAGCCGCGTAAGCTAAGATCTATGTCGAGTGCCTGCCTATAGCCCTGTGTGCAATCTTGAGTAGGGCCTAGGGCCTATAGGCATATGAAAATTGGCCTAGGTAGGCCTAAGCTTGAGTCTAAGATTTTATAATTGTCAAGAAAGAGAGAGGTAGCTAGCTAGCTAGGGCCTCGTCCTAGGTCCTAAAGCCCATCATTCAGGATTTCACAATTATTCAAAGTGCTCAGTGAAAGTTGCTCAGAAAGTGTTCAGATGTATAATGCAACTACAATTCAGAGATTAAAATGTACCCGTCCTGATGGTCTAGTGGTTAAGACGTCCACCTGGAATGTGGGAGATCCGTGGTTCGATTCCCGGTTGGGGCGGACTTTTTTAATTTCTGAATTGTAGGCTAGTAAATAAAAATAAAGCTCCTAGGCCCTAGGCCTACTTCCTAGCCCCTAGCCTAGGCCCTACCTTCTTTATGCATGCAGTCACATTATCATAAGATTTATTTAATCTGCTTGTGTTGATCTGCAGGTCAGAATATATTTTAAAGTTGATTATTGGAAACCTGCTGTCATGTTTGTTTTATTTTAATACTTTTTTTAACAACAACAAACCAACTGAGTTGACAGATGACACTGACAGTGAAAAACCACGCGTGCCGTAGACCACGTGTGAAATACGCACAGCCAGAAAACTTCTTTATCGACTATGCAAACAGTGTTACCAACGTGTTGGTTGAGCATCGCTTACTTCATGTAGTTCACCTAACGGCCGCTACTTGCTAGTTAGCAGCACCTCCCGGGCACATCTTTCGACGCTTCTATGTAGTTTACATGTTGGTCGCCAGGTAACACTACCTCCTGGGCGCGCAAATCACCGTGTTGCATCTTGGGTAAATTCCTTATCGAAGATATCGTATCTGTAAAGATGGCGGCATCGCTTACTTCATATAGTTCACCTAACGGCCGCTACTCGCTAGTTAGCAGCACCTCCCGGGCACATCTTTTGACGCTTCCATGTAGTTTACGTGTTGGCCGCCAGGTAACACTACCTCCCGGGCGGGCAATTCGCCGTGTTGCATCTTGGGTAAATTCCTAAATCGAATTCGCAGATATCGAATCTACAAAGATGGCGGCATCATTTAGTTCACCTAGCGGCCGCTACTTGCTAGTTAGCAGCACCTCCCGGACACAACTATCAACTCTTCCATGTAGTTTACGTGTTCGCCGCCAGGTAACACTACGTCCCGGGCGGGCAAATCGCCGTGTTGCATCTTGGGTAAATTCCATATCGAATTCGCAGATATCGAATCTGCAAAGATGGCGGCATCATTTTATCATGTAGTGCACCTATAGCGGGCCGCTACTCGCTAGTAGCGCACCTCACGGGCACATTTTCGACGCTTCCACAAGTGTTAGTTTACGTGTTGGCCCGCTCTAGGAACACGTGCACATTACCCAGCAGGTACCAATCACCCAACCAAAATATTTCTTTTAGAGCTAGAGATTATACAAATTTTGACACCTTGACTTGTTGTTTGTCTCTTAAGAGCAGTAACGTTGTTTATATTTGTAAACAGCAGCAGTATTTTTACTATATACAGGCTAAATAAAACTTATTATTTCCTTATACTTTAATCTGTTCAAAACGGTCAGCGGAGTGCATTGTATTTATGCTGCCACGTTGGACAAACTGCGCAGCTAGCTCAACGGCAGCATTTTTGAAGAATGTACATAGCGTGGCGTCTGGATCCTAGAGTCGATAAAGGAGGTTCTGTTGTCTACCAGTGATTGCCGGTAGGTTTGTCGCGTCGGTTGTCAGTTTAAACTTCTTTGACGACCTTGACAATTTAGCCAACTTTATTGTTTTCAAAATAATAGATTGCGCTGATTTCAATTTTTTCAGTTCCAGCCAGTTTAGTTCAGTTTTATTAAGGCAGTCCATTCTAGGTTATGCCAGTCTCACATAAAGTCGTAAGTCATAGTCGAGTCATAGTTCAACAAGGCTAATGGTAGACTTTGTGAACTGGGCCATAACCTACACGGGTATGCTAATAAACCTGAAACAAACTGGCTGGAAACTGAAAAAAATTGAAATTCAGCGCAATCTATTATTTGAAAAACAATAAAGTGGCTAAATTGTCATAAGGTCGTTCAAAGAAGGTTTAAAACGACCTAAAAGGCCGACTTCAGAGACACACCTACGGTACAGTGAACCGGGCAATCACTACGGTAGCAGAACAGAAACTAGGAACTCGTCGTATGGGATGGTGAGTAGTTTAGGTCGCCGTCGTAGAAGTATGAAAATTGTCATTTTGTCAAGTGAGACAATGCCTCAATGCTAGCCTAGGCCTAGGCCTAGCTAGCACCTAGTTGTACTTTTGGACGGTTGGTGGGCCATTGAGCGTTAGTATTTTCTCAAATGATCGGCACTGTCACAGTCAGACCTTGGTCCTGACTTCTGTCTAAAAATATTATTGAGAAATACCCTTAGCTTATGGTCTGGCCCTGCCTATAGGCAACACAAAGACTAGGGCGGGCAAAGGCCTAAGTTAAACGAGCCTAGGCCTAGGCAGGCCTATAGCCCTAGACCTGCTAGTATTCTTAACGGGAAAGTTGGAGGATAGGACTGTTCCCTAGTCCTGATCTCACGTAAGTTGGCCTAGGCTAGATACGGCGCTGACTCGGGCAACTACCTGAAGTGGCCGTCAAATGACACGAACTAACACAGTTGGCCATGAACAGTCACCAAACAACGACCCCCTCCGTTGCTTGTAGAGGCCTAGCGAGCCTATAGGGTCTAGGCTAGGCCTAGCCCTAGGCCTACATCGACTACCCAAATTCCCAAATGGTTAGCCCATTGGTAGCCTAAAGATAGCATGTACCATTTGTCCCGGTGTCCCGACAACTGTTCACGGGATGCTGTTTTGTCCCGTTTCTTGTATAAAATACTGATTTCACTTGTAGCTCGTGGAGTTATCAGTTATGCTGTAAATTACAAGGATCTACGCCGTATTCTGTGTATGCACATTTAGATTTTAATTTAGTTAAACAGTTAACCTAATAGCCAATAACATAAAACACTAAACTGTGGAGTTGAGGCATCACAATATAAATAAATACTACTATTTATATAATATTTAATTTGATAATGCACCAAAACAAACCTTCTTGGGTCCTTGCTTGCTCAGATCGTTGTAAATGCTGTGGAGAAAAAAAATATCAAAAAAAAAAATAAGTACGGTATTTATTGCTTGCCAAGCCTAACTTTGCACTTGCTTATTTTGTAGAACTGATTGCCTGCAGGAGGGGAAGGGAAACGGACGCAAGGGTCTAAGGTTTATGACTGTTAATTGTAGGAGTATTAGGGGGAGGGGAAAAGCGATGAAAAGCTGTTGGGGTGCTGATTGAGGTATATGAGCGGATGTGATTTGTGTGTGTGGAAACCTGTTGAATGATGACATTTATGATGCGGGAGGTTAGACGTCAAGGAGTAGTGAATATTCAGGAGGATAGCACTAAAGTAGGGGGGGCGGTGTGATGATTTTGTAGGCATGAGCTTAGGGGGAGACTTTGTGGTCAGATGACGAGGTTTTGAGATGCGTGGGTTAGGGTTACCTTGGGGAGGGGAACTTCCATGAGTGGTAGGCGTGTATAGACCTAGTGATAAGGGGCAATGGGAGGTTTTTCAATAAGCTAGCGGATTTATTCTTTTTCTTCTTCCTTCTCCTCTTTTTTTTCCTACTTCTTCCTCCCCCCTTTCCTTTTTTCCTTTATTGTTTCCTCACTTTCTTTTCTCTACTGCGTCCCCTGTTCTTCTTTCTCCTCATTCCCTTGAGTTTTTCTCTTTTTCTACATCACCCTTCTTTTTTTCTTCCACCCTGTGCCCTACATATCTTACACCTTTTGACTCCCTCCTCCTACTCTATGTGTCCCGAGTTCTCGCCCACACACCACCTCTTTCTCTCTTATCCGCTTCTTCACTGTCCTTCACCTCCCGAGTGTGCGCCACATTCCCATAGCTTTCACAACCACACAGTGTTCACATAAGTTTTCCTTTCAGTCATTCCCCTCCGTCCCCGTACTCCACATGTTGCACACAACACGACTCATTCCCTTCCGAACACTAAGCTCGCCCCTTCTGTACCCTATACCTTACCTCCCCCGTTCGGGAGAGCATATGAGTGGGTAGCATAATTGGGAGGGAAATGTTAAGTTGATGACCCATGGTAGAGTATAGAGTAGGGCAAGAGTTCTAAAGGGTGCAAAAGAAGCAAAATTATGGGAAGAATTATGAGGATTGGTCTCGGGGGAGGAGGAAGGGGGCGGTGGGGTAAATGAGATGTGGGAAAGATTTTCTTATAGCCCATATTGCCAGGGACTCTTTTGGCAAAAGGTGGTGGTACCGCAGGATAGAAAAAGGGAAAATGGGGAATCCGGTTTATTACATATAGAAGAATTAGGATGGTTGAAGAGAAAAATTGTAGGAGCGTGTATGGAAGTACCGGAGGACTGGGAGGGTAAGAAAAAAGCTTAAGGAATGGGAGGAGATACTTGATAGGGCTAAGGTTGATGCTAGGGACGATTATATGATGCAGGTTAAAGAGTGGGAGACGGGGGAATTAGGGGACAGCGGGGACAAGTTTATACAAGCATGTAAAGGGGACAAAAAGGGACGAAGGTGGCAAACCTACTTTAAGGGGGGAGGGGGAAAGGAATCCGTTACGCGGACAGGATAAGGCGGAGGCTTTAAAATTACCTATATGGGGGGGCGGTTCAGGATAATAGGGATACAAATATTGAGAAGGCATTGTATAGGCAAGGGACACACACTGGTGGGACACCCATACAATCACATTTCAGATAAGGGATGTAAAGGAGGGAGTGTTGGGGCAAGATGGCAGGTTGTAGATAATCGGCTACCCAGGGCCGGACGGCTTGCGGCAGTGCAGCCGCTTATATTAAACAAATTGGGGTGGACCTGCAACCTAAGCACCTGAAAGGTTTCTAGGGGGGGGCATGTCGTAGAAAGTCTTATAAGTGAGGGTCGATCCCTGAATGTGGGCGGGAGCGGGGACGGTAGAGGCAGAACTACTGAGACCTCTCCACAATACGGTGCGAGCAAGATCTATAGATGCATGACAACACAGTACAGGGACAAGAGTGTAGCTCATCGGGACCCACAGAAATTTAGCTGACATTGTCACAGCAACGGATATAGTAAGGCTACGCGGAGTAGCGACACGACACTACACAAAAGTATCTCGAATATGTTATGGAGCGCGACCAAGACCTAGTGAGTACAGAACACAGGTTTGAGTGTCGTCTCAACATGTAGGTTTCAGGGAACGTGATGATACTTTTCTTTACACTTCACTGTTGGATTAGTTAGGATCTTGGGACATTTGAGTGATGGACCGAGCCTTGGGGGGGAAAGTAGACGTGCTGTTTTTCGAGTAGGAGTGAATAGTATTTGAAAAGGCTTTTGAAATAAAGTCTCGCACGCTTGATACTGGAGAGGTTTATATATATGTTGGTGGGGGAAAAGGAGCCGAGGACGACGTGGTGCTACGGACTCGGTGTGCGACCTGTCTGAGCGTTTCGTTGCATCCTAGGTAGGGTATTGCAGGAGGAGTCTTTGAGAGAATGTCCCTGTCTTAAGCCATTCTCACACTCAGTCGGCACTCAACAGGTCATTTCATCAGGAGGGGACCCTATAGGAGGCAGGTCATAACGCCCGTTTAGGTACCCCTTTTGTTGCTGTTATCTTAATGTTTAATAAATGACCATTTAGGGACAGGTCGTAGCACTTCTCCGATCCTCAGCCTCCCAGACTGTCCACCCACCGCACTTCTGCCAACCGTATAACTAACAGGATATAAATAGATCGCGTAAGGACGCTCGGCAAGACGGAGAGTCAAGGAGAAGTTGCGGATGTGGAGAGCTGATCGCGCGTGCCGCAAGAGAGACGACCAAACAAAAATTTTTTTTTTTTTTCCGCACTCCTATTAGAATAATGTCTAGCTGTGTATGTTTCTGGGGGGGTAATGAGGAGGAATGGGGGAACGAGCAAATAAGATGGTTTGAACGGTAGGTAAATGTAAGGTGGTTCGATTTCCGCGAAGAATCATTAGGTAGGTAGAACTATACACTTTAATGGGGGCTGTTATGGAGAAAGTAGGGAACGTTATAAGTACTTAGGGATAGATGTTTGCAGAGGCTTGCGGTTGGGGGATCAGGTGAAGAAGTGTTAAGAAGCTGGAAATAGGGCTTATGGTTTTGTTATGAGAAATCTAAGAGTGGCAGCGGGAGAAGTAAAGATCGGGCATATAAGGTAGGGTTAGACCGTCCTGGGACGTAGGGGCGGCGGCATGGGATCCGTATAGTTGGGGGAGGTTTTGGAGTAGAGAAGAGTCCGAAGTAGGGCGGCAGAAGGGTTACGGGAAGGTTAGCCACTGGGTCGAGCGGCTGGGAAGCGAGATGACTCACAGGGCGAAGGTACGAGAAGAGATAGACCCTCCTGTGTCAACTGCAATGTTTTAGGAGGTGGGGTGAGCGGTCATAGAGGGGAAAGACAGAAGAGGAGGTTAGGTTGTGCAATATGACAGGGCGGCTAGGGGAAGTCAGGGTGGGGGGATCGGGGACCCCATCCGCTCCCACACGGCTACAAGAGGGGCTTTACAGGGGAAGGGGGCATCATTCATGTGAAGTTCCAGCGGTCAAGTAGTAGACGGAATTCTGGGCGGTATTGGTTTCATGGAAAGGACTGTTAGGGAATGGAATGACTGGCCGGAGGGATATGTAGGTGAGTGGTCTTTAAGGGATTTAGATCGTTTTTAGGGGGGGGACAGTAATTAGGTCTGGGGGGAGAGGCTAGTAATACAGAAAGTGATGTGTTGCCACCGGGCGGAAGGGCCACCATTTGCCAAGCCACTGTTTTAAGAAATGTTAAGGTTCGTGTTAGAGTTATTGTATTCAAACAGATAGATTATCTAGTTTGCAATTCGAAATAGTTTAATATGATTAGCATAAATTAATGGTGCGGTAAGCTAATTTTGATATTGAAAAACATATTCTTTACGGGCAATAACCTCCCAACTTTTTACGAGATGGCGTTTCAAATGTTATCGTTCTCGGTACGCGTGAGTGTGACCTACCTACGCTACCTATGAATTACACATTAATGATTAACAATCTGCAAGTATTCAACTAACACCCTAGCACACTATGTCGTTAAGATAGATAGATAACATCTTATAATATACTCTGACAGGAAGCACATTGTAGAGCCCTACATGTAATTGGAATGTCTCCAGGATGGAGAATGGGTAGAAATGTAGGCCTAAGTAGAATTACCAAAGTATCTTGTAATCCTACGTACTACAGACGTTAATCATATAAATTAAGTCAGAATAAATAAATAAGAAGGATAATAATAAAGAATATAAATCAATAATAAATAAAGAATACAGCCTACAAGCCGAGCTACAATCTACCTTACATACTGGTACTTATTGTACCGTCCTTTATAAAGTCTCGCCACCTAAAGACTGTTTTTGTCACCTTGCGCTTCTATGTGGCATCTCGTCTCCGCCGCTTAAAATCAATGACACTTTCACAGGAGGATTCGTCTTCAATACCAAACATATGTAAATGGAAGGTATTTCTACAATTTCATTAATCGAGAAACACTCCTTTCGGTGTTGTAGGCCTTTAATTGATTTTTTGTAATTAAAAAAGGTGCGATTCCCCGCCGAGAGGGATTTTTCAATTCTATATTTTTTTTTTTACACAAAATAGGTAGGCTAGGCCCTGTGGTAATTAATTTGGTTTTCTCTCGTATTATCAATGGATAAGAAGAAGCCCTTCAGTCTTGTCTAGCCTCCTCTCTTTTGTTAAATGTTTGATGTGGTCTCTTGCAGCTAAGGCCCACGGGTGTCCCCATTTAATTTCCGGCACCTTTGTTCTTGCGTTTATAAACATTTCAGGTATCTTTTTGATATTAGCCTACAAGTTTTCTCTCACCCATGGGTTTAATCATTAAATATACCTCCCTCACACTCGTAATAATGTCTGTTTCTGTATTTAGAATGATCAGATCCAGTCCGCGTTGAAATAGGGAAGGAGAACAAAATCTACCCGATGACTCGGGCCTTACGACATCGAACCACCCAAATGCTTTACATGGCATCGATCTGGAAATCCCAACAAGCCAACCAACAGACTAGAAAGGATTTTCTCTTTGCTGCTACTTTACAAAAAGATATTGCAGCACGCAGATTGTAAAGCGGAGTCTTTTTCCTGTTGCCATTACTAATACAGATGCGGACTTCTTGTTGTAAGCCTTTTCACCAGATATTATGAGAATGACAAAGGATACAAAGATAAAGAGAGTTTGGTAAGTGCAAGAGCTAGAAATTGTTTCTCCATAATTGGACACAAACATGATGAAAAATAGTGCTACAGTATTTCAAAATGCTCTAAAGAACAATAAGGCTTAACGGACAAGTAACTTAGGCCTACTTGCTCCATTGAATGAACCCAGTTCTAACTTTCAGCATTCAGGCACCAATGAATATTAGAACCCTGATAAATGTCACAGTTGCTCAATTCCATTCAAAAAATTTAGGACATTATTGTATTTTTTTAAAGTCTACCGTGGAACGTTCTAGACTCGTCTTACCTTGGCTGCTTTACTTTGGTGCTGAAAATAAAGTGAAAAATGTCAAAGAAGATTATTTCTTGGGTTGATAGGGCCTAGAGGCTAGTTTAGTGTTGGTTGGGGAAAGATTGATAGAGGCTGGGAGCCAACAGCTTACCTTGAAAAAGTTCGGCGGCTGTGTAGAGTTGAAGATCACACAAATATATACACAAATTACAAGTTACATTACGACGAAACGTTTCGGCTTGCACAGCCTTGTTCACCCGTCGGAGTTGAGAGAGTTACTAACTAAATAAATGGCTACTATTTACAAATATGTACAAGAGGCGCTGTTGGCAGTGGAGAGGGGAACTAGGGAAGGTCAGCCAGGTAAGGTAGTTCTCTGTTTCCCCTCTAGACTCCAAGGTTAGCGTAGGTTTAGGTTGGGAGGCTCACGGGAGCTGGTGACCATTTGGTGTGCCAGTTCCATTTCCTGAGCTCTCCTTCACTGCAGTTATGTGGTAATGCTTTTATGATGCTGGCGTTGAAGCAGTCATTAAAGCTAAGGTTATGAGTGGCTGCGTGTAGTGCCACTGGTTTGTCATTCGGCCTCACTGTGTCGTGCCTGTGCCCATTCATTCTTTGCCTCAGAGTGTTAGTGGTTAGGCCTATATACTCCGCAGGGCAGTGCTGACATCTCAGTTGGTATATGAGGTTTTTGGTGGTGCAGGTGTTGTGGTGCTTTATCGGATATGTCATCTCCGTGGCTCTGGCCGTGAAGGTCTTGGCTGGGAGGTTTATCGGGCGGGTGTGGCAGCGATTGCTCTGGCAGGGTAGGATCCTCTGGGTAGGGTGTCCTCTTTTTGTGTCCTCTGTAAGTCATGCTTCACTAACATGTTGCTCAGGTTTGGTGGACGTCTGAAAATACTCTGGGGATTTGTGGCCAGGTGTTGCGTGGTAGCAGAGGATGCAAGGAGGTGGCTACCTCTCTTGAGGATCCCGTTGAGGATGTGTAGGCCAGGGTGCCACTGTGTCACCAAGGGTATTGTGTCTCCTTGGGTAGTTGTAGGCTTGATAGGTTTGTCCGTGGTGGGGCGGTACACTTGTTGTTCTACTTGTTCTTTCGGATAACCTCGAGTAAAAAAAAGCATTCAAAATGCGTTGGCAATAGTGTGCGAGGTCTTCTTCGTTTGAGCAGATGCGTTTGCCTCGGGTAGCCAACGAGTGGGGCAGGGACCGTTTGGTATACTTCGGGTGGCAGCTCTTGAAGTGTAGGTACTGCATGCTGTTGGTGGGTTTGAAGTGTACGCTGGTGCGAAGCTGGCCCTCTTCGATAGAGATGTCAACGTCTAGGAAGTTGATCCGGATGCGTGACATCTCCCACGTGAACTTGACTGCATATGATGAGTTGAGTTCCTCCAGGTACTGTAGTAGGCTTTCCTCCCCATGGGTCCACAGGGTGAATATGTCGTCGATGAACCTCAGCCAGCACAACGGTTTTCGTTGTTGTCGGGACTGGAAGTTAGTCTCCAGTTTACCCATGTAGAGGTTGGCGTAGGAAGGGGCCATGCGGGTTCCCATCGCTGTACCTTTGGTTTGGAGATAGTGCTCGTCCCTGAATGGGAAATTGTTCATCGTGAGTACCATGCGGGCCAGTTCTACTACGAACTGTGTGTCAGGTTTGGTGTTCTTGGGACGGGTGCTTAAAAAAATGTTCCATGGCTGAGAGACCCTGGCCTGTTGGGATGTTGGTGTAAAGTGAACTAACATCGATAGTGACCATGATAGTGTCGGCGGGCAACGGAGTGTCCAGGGCTCTTAGCTTTTCTAAGAAGTGGTAGGTGTCCCGTATATGAGAGTCTAGCTGGGCCACCAACGGTTGCAGATGGTGATCAACGTAAGCCGAGATTCTCTCAGTAGGCGAGTCAAAGCTGGCAACAATGGGCCTTCCTGGGTTGCCAGCTTGTGTATTTTTGGCAACATGTAGAATGTTGGTGTGCGAGCTTCAGTGGGTGTGAGTGTAGATATGGTGGCTGAGTTTAGTCCTTGGGCTGGGCCTCTATGATTGAGGAAGTCCTTTATGGTGTTTAGATGTTTTGTGGTGGGGTCATCCTGAAGCAAAATTGTAGGGTGTCTGGTGCCGTTAATTGTCTTTCAGCTTCCCCTATGTAGTCTTCTACATTCTGGATGACTATGGTTGATCCTTTGTCAGCTGGCAGAATTACGATCCCTTCGTTTTTGCGAAGTGACGAATTGCTGCGCGCTCTTCAGGTGTGATGTTGGGTGTTTAGGTAAGTCAAGGGCTTTGTCTGGGCGACGACATTGCACTGATGACGTGCGCGATGTATTGTTCTATAGGGTGGTCAGGCGGTAGGGGGGAGGCGGTCCCAGCTCGATTTAGATCTGAATTTGTAGATCGCAGGGTCTACAGTTTTTGTGGGGTCAGGGTTGAAGTTGTGTTCACTAAAGAAAAACTTTAATCGTAGATGGCGGGCAAAGAGAACACGTCCTTCAAAGAGAGTAAAGTGGTCAAAGTCTGCTGTGTAGGGACGAAGGTCAGACCCTTCTCCAAGACGGTCCATTGAGCTGGCGTGAGTTCATGACGTGACAGGTTGAGAATACTCTCCGGGTCGTTCGACCTTGTCTTCGTTCTGAAGGTCGGGCTCCGCTGGGACGTATTCATGCGCTTGGGGGCGGGGCTGTCTTGTCGGCAGCTTGGGTACAGTCAGTGCCGGTCTGGCTAGAAACCCAGGGTTGTCTGCTAGGCTAGGCTTGTCTCCGAGGAGCGGTGGGTTGTTTGTGACGGCGAGACCGGTCGGTAATGGGATATTTGCTGCTAGGTGGCTGGCTGTGAGTTTGCTCAGTTTCCTAAGATGATTGGCAGCATTCTTCGATAATGACGTCATCGCGTCCGTGGTGATGTCTACGATGCGTTGCGTCTGGTTCGGGCGTGAAAGCGTCACTACTTTGGCCAGCGAGATAAGCTCAACAGAGTACACTTCAAACCCACCAACAGCATGCAGTACCTACACTTCAAGAGCTGCCACCCGAAGTATACCAAACGGTCCCTGCCCCACTCGTTGGCTACCCGAGGCAAACGCATCTGCTCAAACGAAGAAGACCTCGCACACTATTGCCAACGCATTGTGAATGCTTTTGTTACTCGAGGTTATCCGAAAGAACAAGTAGAACAACAAGTGTACCGCCCCACCACGGACAAACCTATCAAGCCTACAACTACCCAAGGAGACACAATACCCTTGGTGACACAGTGGCACCCTGGCCTACACATCCTCAACGGGATCCTCAAGAGAGGTAGCCACCTCCTTGCATCCTCTGCTACCACGCAACACCTGGCCAACAACATCCCCAGAGTATTCTTCAGACGTCCACCAAACCTGAGCAACATGTTAGTGAAACATGACTTACAGAGGACACAAAAAGAGGACACCCTACCCAGAGGATCCTACCCCTGCCAGAGCAATCGCTGCCACACCTGCCCGATAAACCTCCCAGCCAAGACCTTCACGGCCAGAGCCCACGGAGATGACATATCCGATAAAGCACCACAACACCTGCACCACCAAAAACCTCATATACCAACTGAGATGTCAGCACTGCCCTGCCCGGAGTATATAGGCCTAACCACTAACACTCTGAGGCAAAGAATGAATGGGCACAGGCACGACACAGTGAGGGCCCCAATGACAAACCAGTGGCACTACACGCAGCCACTCATAACCTTAGCTTTAATGACTGCTTCAACGCCAGCATCATAAAAGCATTACCACATAAATGCAGTGAAGGAGAGCTCAGAAAATGGGAACTGGCACACCAAATGGTCACCAGCTCCCGTGAGCCTCCCCAACCTAAACCTACGCTAACCTTGGAGTCTAGAGGGGAAACAGAGAACTACCTTACCTGGCTGACCTTCCCTAGTTCCCCTCTCCACTGCCAACAGCGCCTCTTGTACATATTTGTAAATAGTAGCCATTTATTTAGTTAGTAACTCTCTCAACTCCGACGGGTGAACAAGGCTGTGCAAGCCGAAACGTTTCGTCGTAATGTAACTTGTAATTTGTGTATATATTTGTGTGATCTTCAACTCTACACAGCCGCCGAACTTTTTCAAGGTAAGCTGTTGGCTCCCAGCCTCTATCAATCTTTCCCCAACCAACACCAAAGAAGATTATTTGTTATTGAAAACACTATTATCATGACACTTGCGCACATTATTTTACGCTTGTTGGATGAGCTCAGCAAAGACTTCAATTTTGTTACCCTGAGAAATATAGCTCGAGTCGGGTGTTTTGGCAGGGGTAGCCTAGCCTATCTTCTTTTTTTCATATGCCCACAATTGACATTATCATGTGCATTTCTCGATTTGGTTAGTCGGGAAACACTCCCATAGGTGTAATTGTTATTATTTACTACAATTCAGAAATTAAAAAAGTCCGCCCCAACCGGGATTCGAACCACGGGTCTCCCGCATACCAGGCAGGCGTCTTAACCACTAGACCATCAGGACGGGTACATTTTAATCTCTGAATTGTAGCTGCATTAGGCCTATACATCTGAACTGAAAGGATGGAACAGTTTGCAACAAATATCTGCTGCCTTTGAACTGACCACCAAACATTAATTATAATTACCTTTACGCAGGTATGAGCGAGGGCGAGGGTTTCTTTCTCGATTTGGTTAGTCAGGTTAGGGTTGGTCATTAATCAAAAATCATTACCTCGTCTGCCTTAAGCTTCTATATTCTTGATAATAACTTCTTGGCTTCCTAATAATTTGAAATAGTCCTTCAGCTGTCATATTTCACTTTGACAGGAGCAAAAATGTAAACAGTAAACACCGCCATCTTTATTTTCCAATCGCATTTCTTTTCGGCCTTTAGTGATAATAGTCAACCAATCAGTAGCCGTAAAAGTATGAATGAATTCAGAATCGGGCCACCAAATTGATTTTATGGAAATTTAATTTCAATCCTGGAGCTAATTTACGGCATAGTATCTGTGACATTCCTTCAATTGGAAATGTTTGTAATCAAACCAACGTGAGACTGTTGAGTGGAATGTTAACAAGACAAGTTGATATTGATCCTTGCCACAGAATATCCATTAGTGAATGACAACTCTCCAGAAATAACATGGGTGTTTTCTTAAAGGGGTATTCACCCTCTAAACTCAAAAAAATATATTTCATTCAGGCCAACTAATTATGAATTTAGAAAAATTATTGGGAAAATTATTATGAAAAATTATAATGTTGCTTGTTTATCCACATGTCTCTAGGCCTATGCCCAGCTAGCATAGGCCTATTATCAAGTTCATCATTGCTCAATTTTACATTAATTAGGACTCTTGGGTCTATCGTCTAGGCCTAGGGGGCTACCTTAGTCAATAGAATCCCATTCTACATTGATTAGGTAGGCTACCTATTTCATCCCTCTCGTATATATATTTGAATGCAAAATAGTACAAGATTTATTTTAGCTTAAAATGTTTGTTTTTGGCCATACATTGTTTGTAGGCCTACTTGTGTGCCTAGGCCTGGTTGACCTAGCCTAGCCATTCAGGTAGGGCCTAGCAGTGTTCTATTCTACGTTAATTAGGTATCTATTTTAACCCTCTCGTATATCAATATGTGAATGCGAAATGAAACTCAATAAATTTAACCCTAAAATGGTGTTTATTGGCTAAACATTACTTGTACTTATTGTGTCTCTATAGTCCTAGGCCTGGCCTAGGCATATGTGGCCTATCCATTCTATTGTGGCCTACCAGTTCTTCATTTTACATTAATTAAGCACCTACTTCACCCCTCTCGTATATATATATATATATATATCTGAATGGGAAATGGCACAAGATTATTTTAATTTTTAACCCTAAATTAGTGTTTCTTATCAATGTTTAACAAACATTTTCTCACATCCTAGTACTACTACAACTTCAAGGCTACACTACATTTGCATTGCTCTTGTCCATAGGTGTTGTCGCTGGCCTAGTGTTAAAGATTCTTCTCGTCTTTCCTTCCTCGTCACCAATTGTTGGCCAGCTGCGGCTATAGACTCTGCATGTATGCAGGTATTGTATGTAAATAGACTATTACCTACATTTCTAGGTTAGATTCAATAATATTAGGGTTGCCGTTCGATAATCGATATATCGATCAGATACGATTATTTCCCGAAACGATCGATAATCGATTGCGTCTTCCCGTATCGATTATCGATAATCGATCGATAATCGAATTTCTCGCTGTCCGAGAATTTGAATTTACCGCCCGCTCTGCAGAACTTCATAAAATAGTACCAGTCAAGACATTAATCACTTTATTCCGTGAAAAATGCGTTCACTGCGAGATCTACAACACTCGTAAGGCGTGAGGTACGAAGCGCCTGCACTGTGCAATATAGGCCACCAGCATGACGCGTGTGTGTTATGGGCCGGCCCGGCTCGGGCGGCAGGCTGGTTGCATTCCCGCGCCGATCAGGCGCTGATTGCACAACCTCGGCGCGTCACGGCCAAGCAAGGTCAACAAGTATTTTATCGAGATGCATTCCTACCCACTCCACGCCAACTCGTAATCGCTTTTCTTCTTTCCGTAGTGCTACAATAATATTATCTTATCGGTTCTCTCACACCAATATTACGTCGTCTTCCTAACTAATGTCTAACAATATTCATCTCGTCACGTAATAAATATCGGAGCATTGAATAGTTAAACTGATATCTCGTAAATGAATGAAAGACAATCTCAACAAAAGCTGAAATGAAACTTCACAGAACCACGATTTCCAAGAAGAACGACCTTCACAAAGACAATACTCAAGCTGGGTAGCATAGCGCGGTCTGTCTACTCCACTTAGCTCGCTCTCGTCGCGCCGGCCAGACGCGTAAACGATTATCGCGATCGATAATCGATTTAACTGGTCCGATTATCGATACTGAAATTCGTATCAAATGGCAACCCTAAATAATATCCATTGGCTAGGCTTAATTTATATACACATTTATAATTTTTTCCCATTTCAGTCTTGTTAGTGTATGCCAATACCACCTTATTTGGACCAACGTTTACCGTATTTATTCGAATGTAAGTCGCACGCGAATGTAAGTCGCACCCCAGTTTTGAGATGTCTAAAATCGAAAAGCTGGTTTGCATGGGAATGTAGGTCGCACTATTATAATATGCAGGTAGACATGCCCTGTAATTCTTTACATTGTAAAATAAAAAAGGACAAGGTAAGTAACCTCTCAGCCATGGGTCCAAAGAAGTTCTAGGATGCTGCCAAAATATTATGCAGTTGGTAAGTCTTGTTCAGTGGTAGGACTACAGTAAAACCTTTGCTAATTCAAACTCAGATTCTTCGAAAAATGTTGTATTTCGAACAAAAACATCGGTCCCGACGATCAGTATAGGGTTTAACAGTGTAGGCCTATTAGATTTATTCTGTTTATTCTAAATTCTCTTTATTTCGTAATTCGAAAGAATATCTAGGCCTTTACAGTCAATTTACATGTGAAATAGTGTGGTTACTTCGAAGAACTTTTCCGCAAACTTTTCCGCCCGACGTTTGAATTCGGATAATGTGTTTTGAACGGTCTGTAGTACGAGCAAATACAACTTGCCGGCTGGCCCGCCCAGTCACGTGGTGCCCGCGCATCTCCTTTGTCGGACGCTGCAGCCGGCCGGCAAGTTGTTTTCGCTCGTACTACAGATCGTTCAAAACATATTTTCCGAATTCCTACGTCTTCAGTTACGAGAGTAATTGCGTCGAGTGGTAATTGTTCTGTGATTAGCTGACCCCGCACGTCTTGGTGTACATGAAGTTTTCGTTTGGGAACATCATTATCTATTGAAAGCCGCCGATTTTTTTTTTCAAAAAGTTTGCATGCGATTGTAAGTCGCACCCCACTTTTAGACCTTTCAATTTTCAATTCTTTGTGCGACCTACAATCGAGTAAATACGGTAATTTAATCTTTAAATGGTACCAAGCTAAATACTTTTTCCATATGAATGGCACATTTGAATTTAAACGTCAAAATGTGGTCAAATTATAAAAATATTTTTGTAATACATCTTATCCAACAATACAATGTAATGTTCTATAGTCATTTACAAAAAAATACAATGATAATTAGTCTGTAGAATTCATGTTGAATCTAGTCAATGTACATGTGCATTGATTTTGTGTACACACATTCTTGATCGTGGCGCCCCCATTGACTCTAGACTCGTTCAACCATGCATCTTTGTGTCTTCTTCTGCTACTCTGTCGTCGTGCCGGCCAGCATTCAAAGACACACACAAAAAATTAATTGTGTTTGTATTTACCATTCATTACTATTTCAACAATATTGAAAACAGTCTGGTTGTTTCACAACTTTGCGAGTATGCAACAAAAACTTTAGACATCAAACATTTCCGTATATATATTTAAATGGGAATAGACACCAGATAATTTACCACCTCAAATATATACAAATTTATAATATTGATTTTAGTATGTACATTTTTCCAACATTACAAATATTCACATATTGTCCACAGGTACATTTTTCCAATTCTTCTTGTTCCGTCTCCTTTCCCTGGCCTACTCGGCTGCAAGGGACTCTTGCACAGCAACAACAACAACAACGACAACAACAAGTCTACCTGCACAACGTTTGACGAATGTAATCTGCAGGTACATGTATTCATTTACTTACCTATACTATTCTTTAGGGCTGTGCGAGTCTCGACTTTTCGAGATTCGAGCGAGATTAAAGTGCTGCTCAAATCTCGCTCGATCTCGAGATCATACTGCTCGGAAAAACGAGTCTCGCTCGATCTCGATCTCAAATTGCTCGAAAAATCTAGTCTTGAGATATCTCCGTCACGGACCACGGTGGTCGTAATTATGCGGGACCTTGCGTTATGCGACGTGGTAAAGTAATATTTATTCCCCGATTTTTGCGTAATAATTTCATATTGCCATGCCACATTGCCGAGAAATCTCTAGGCCTAGATGAGCTAGGCCAATGGCTATAGGCCTAGGCCTGAGTCCCGGTTCCATTCCGTGACCGGAGCTTTGATAAACCCGAAGATCGGAGGCCTAGGGCCTACTAACAAATGACGCATAAAATAGGCTTCACTTTAAAAACACTTTCCTCTACAGAACGAAAGCTAGGCTAGGTACTTCTAGCACTAGCATACACCCAATAAATGACAACAAGACATCCATCTACATTTTATTTTAGGCCTAGACGAAATTTCACAAATTCGTTGCCAATGCGCATGCGTCTGTTGACGCGCACACAGATCGCGCATTTTGACTGGTCACTGGTAGCGCACTCTATCGTGCGAGCTACTGAACTGAAGCGTGATTTGTGAAGTTGGCGGTAGAGAGCAGAGAGCACTTTATCGACTCGTTATCGACTCCAACGGAGAAACTACTTTATCGGTTTCTTACGACATTCATTAAAGGATCCTTGACTAAAGGGGTATTACACTGAGGCGCTGTAGGGGTTGTTACTTATTATTTGCACTACCAAATTAATGTGATTAAACTAATAAAGTTAGAAACAAAAATTATATTTTGTTCAACATGTAGCCTAGGCCTAAGCCTAGGACCTCTGAGATAGGCTAGGGCTAGGCCTACTCCACGCCTGCCCTAGGCCTAGGCCCCTAAGCACTGAACTGAGAAATGTTACTTTTTAAATATTATTTTTAGTAGGCCCTATTTTTACTTTTAAAGCCGCCTAGGCCTAATTATTTGTGTATAGGTGATTCTTTCTTTGGGGTCCTACAACAGGCCTAAGCCGGCTAATTTTCAGTGCGCGATCGCGCTCGATCTCGCTCGACCTCGCTTGATCTCGGATCTCGCTCGATCTCGAATCTCGCTCGAGATTCAAGATTTTTTTTTAAATTCTCGCTCGATCTCGCTCGACTTAAAAAAAACTGCTCGCACAGCCCTACTATTCTTGTTGCATGCCAACCTTATTTTGTGTTTGTGTAATATACAACAAAACCGTGTCTCGTGTTTTTCACACGCGCACACACAAATTGTCCAGTACAGTACTATACACAACAACTACTTTGGGCAGAAACAAACTTTAGCGGAATAGTCGTGTAAGAGCGGGGTCCAGGAGGCCAAGTCTTGAGACCACTCATTTCGAGTCGAGAAGTGAGTCGAGTCGCTTATTCTATGTCACCGGTGACTTGGGGTAAACGATAATCGGTAGTCTTGGGACCATTTTCACTGCTTGAGGCTCCGCCCCCAACAATCTCATAGTGACCAATAGAAAACTTTGTTACAAAATAAAATCGATCAAAATCACAGCTAGTTAGATTGAAATAATCGATCTCTTTATTATGAAAGCTGTGCTATTTTGTTTTTGTATTGTTGTTTTGTTGTTGTTTTTGAAAGGTAGGCCTAGATATCCAATGTCAGATAATTTTTTAAATGTACATATTTAATTTAAACTTGGTGTTTGATCAATTTGGAAAGGGGTGATGCATGTCTTAATACGGGTACGTTAATTTGCCGGTTGCTAGCTCACCGTGTTACATCTATAATTGCATTTACAACGTTCAACTAGATTGATATGTCACAATTTATAACTAGAGGCCCTTGATTTTCGTGAACGCGATAGCACGAAAAAAAGTAAAAACACTTATTTTTGCAAAATGTCAATGTTTTATGCTAATCTGAACCCCTTGGCAGTGTTTTTAAACCACGAAATAAAACGAAATAATTATCATTCCACGAAATCCCGATCTATTTGTCAAAAACGCGAAATTATTGCGAAAAACGAGTATAAATCTGCTTTTTCCCGTTCAAAATTCAATTTTTTTAAATTCAAAACACATCTACGGGAAAAAGCGTTTCGGGAGCGGACATTTCTCATGAACAGCTGTTTGTAGAAGCTGTCTGTTTTATCGACCCTGGTGTACAGTGCTGCTTTGGTGGTACTACGGCAAACTTCTTCGTACGACTTTCGATTTAAACATCGATCTAAGTTGCCATCTAAACTCGGCACTTCACCAAAACAAAACATTGCAAGGCGGTGCCGTTTTCTATTTCCCTTACCGACTTTTCGTCTTCTTTACGCATCGTCAATCTCGTGTCAGTGTCAAGTGTTTTGATATGATCACTTTTGTTTACGAAATTACGACTACTTCTGCAAATAAATATGGAAAAAAAGCCGATTTGTGTGTTTGACAGAGAAGGGAATTCAATAAAGAAAGATTCTACGTATCATCCGTAAACAGACAACATGGGCCTAGCATAGGCTTAGGCTTTGTGTATTTATTGGCTAGCCTAGACTAGGCCTAGGCTACCATTTTTTTTGGCCAACCTTGGTAGGCCTTAATACAAATGTGTGCCTACCTAGGCCTAAATACAAATGTGTGCCTACCTAGGCCTACCTTATGCATGGCAAGCTAAGGATAGCCCAGCCTAGGCAGCCCCTAGGTCTAGGCCTAGTTGTTCAGTTTTACATAGGGCCTACAAGCTAAGGATAGCCTGCTAGGCCTAGATGTTCAGTTTTACCTAGAGGGCCTACAAGCTAGGCCTAGGTAGGCCTAGCCTAGTTGTTTAGTTTTCCCTAGGGCCTAGGCATTTTTCTGAAGAAATGTTAGGTTCTACAATCTACATCATTGAAACCTAGTCCCACTCCTATGCGTTAATCCTTGTAAATTTTATGCAGCCGTTTGGCGTGTAGGCCTACCGCATAAATTATAACATTCAAAACAAAATGTCGCTTTTGCACCGTTTATTGCACCGCTTTTGAAAAATTAACACCGCTTTATACACCGCTTTTTAAAATTTTAAGTACCGAAATTCAGATTTTTTATTCACCATAAATCAGTGCCCCTATTTATAACTACCAAAATCAATAACAAACTGTTTTGATCGTCTCAAATCGACAAAGTTCACAAGTCACCACCAAATACCTCGTGGTGTGAAACGTGAAAAAACACTCGTTCCAAGTCACCGTGCGACTCGTGAACTTGTCCCCAAGACTACCGATTTGGCAATTTTGAGCGACTTGGAGGAATTTCTCGACTCAGAACGTGTGTGAGTTGAAACGAGTGGTTTCAAGACTTGGCTTCCAGGGGCTGCAGCCCCGGCCAGAGGTTGGGGGGCGGGGCCCCCCAGTACGCAAACCAGTATTTCCATTAACCCCCACAACATGCAACAACGTAAATACTCAATTGCAACATTATAAACATAAATATACATTGTTGCTTGACCTACTATAGACACAAGTACATCATCATTATCCATCGCCGTTTCCTACTTCTGGCAGGGTGAGCTTTGATTTTGCAACCAAATTCTTCCACTTCTTTCTATCCTCCCACAATCGTGTCTCTGCTACATCCTCCCAGCTCTCTCCTCTATTATGTAGGTCTCTCGCTATGATCTCCTTCCATCTCTTCCTTGGTCTCCCCCTTCTTCTTCCTCCTTCAATCCTTTTCTCATACATTCTCCTGGGCATCCTCTCTTTCGTCATTCATTTCATACGCCCAAACTATCTCAGCCGTGTCCTTTCCCATCCTGTCACCCAACTTCTCCACCCCAAGCATCTCTCTGATGTTTGTATTTCTAATTATATCTCTTCTTGTCTCCTCAGGAATCTTATCTCCGCCGCCTGTATTTGGCTTTCTTCTCCATCACCCATAGTCCAGGTTTCTGCCGCATGTGTGAGGATCGGTATGAAGTAGGTCTTGTATAGTGTCATCTTGCACTGTATGGGTATTTTCCTATCCCACACCAGGCCTTTTACACACTGGTAGAAGTTACTGGCCTTTTGTATTCTGTTGGTAATTTCCTTTTTAATCTTCCCGCTTGCCGTTATTTCACTTTCTAGGTATCCAAAACTCTCCACCACTTCCAGGGTTTCTTCTCCAATCTTGATCTTTGCATGATAGTTCCTTACGTCTCCTTCTCCTGGCATAGTAACAACCTTGCTCTTGCTCACGCTTATCTTTATGCTGGCCTCTTCAATGTGCCTCTTTCAGAGGTTTGTGTATCTCTGGAGTACCTCCTCATACTCTGACCACGCCACGAAATCATCGGCAAACAGCATAACCTCTACTTCCTCCGTTTCCTCCATCTTTACCTTGTTGTGTATGTCATCCATTACTATTATAAATATCAGTGGTGACAGCACACTTTTCTGCCTCAGCCCTTTGTTATTTGGAACCACCCTGACAGTCCAAACTGTGTTTTTACACAGTACCTACTATGCAGACCTGGGTAAGTTACTTTTGAAAAGTAATGAAATTACATTACTCATTACTTCAGCCAAAATGTAACTAAATTACTATTTAGTTACTTTTCCAAGAAAGTAATGAAATTACGTTACTTTTTATGAAAAAAAGTAGTGAAATTACTTTCAAAAATTACTTTTTAATTTAAAATGTATCTGACGAGCGAACGAGTATGAGCAAGTGCTTCGTCAGCCGATGGCGGGTCTAAGACAGGGTGTTATCCACGCCCACACTTTAAAACCAGCGGAGGCCTATCACAGATATACTGTAGATATCGACGTATAGTAAATTATTGATTACGCGGGTGACATCTATCGGCAAAATATTGTAACTACACTACAAGTGTAACAATTCAACTATCGAATTATTTGACTCAGACTTGAATGTTTGATGTCAAGTAGATAATTACGTCGTCAACGGCGCTCGTCATAGGCGGAAGTACCAAAAGTAAACATGGCTAGGTTCTGAAATAAAAACTCGGGACTAGAAATCTCTCGATCAGACCTACAAAATGTTGGAAATGCTGCATGCACATGCACATTGTTCAAGCGGGCGATACGTAGAAAGGCAGCAGGCGCACTGGCCCAGTGACTGATTTTGATACACAAAGGCGCGGGCCGCGCGGCAAAAGTAACGCGTTACTAATGCCAAATTACAATGATAAAAGTAGTGAAATTACTCTTCCGTTACTTTGAGAAAATTGTAATTAAATTACTGGCTCGTTACTGAAAAAAGTAATTTCGTTACAGTAACGCGTTACTTCCGTTACGTTACTACCCAGGTCTGCTACTATGTACATACTTTTAACCCTGTCCATCAGTCCTTTGTCAACTCCTTTTCTTTCCAAGCTTTCCCACACTACCTTCCTTGGCACACTATCATACGCCTTATCGATGTCTAGGAAGACCATACTCGATCTTCTACCCATCTCCCAACTTTTCTCCATAGCTTGTCAAAGCACAAATATCGGGTCTATGGTCGATCTTCCCCATCGAAATCCATATTGTTCTTCATTCAGTATATGGTCCACCTCTACTCTCATCCTTCTGTCTATAATCCTTTCATATGCCCCTGTAGGCAATGCCTCTGTAGTTGCCACACTTCTTTCTATCTTCTTTCTTGTATATTGGTACAATCACTCCTTTCTCCCAATCTCTTGGCACCTTCTTTTCTCTCCATACCACTCTGATCACTCTGTATAGCCAATGCATAACAACTGGGCCCCCAGCTTTGATCATTTCCACCGCCAGTTTGTAAACTCTAGGGCTGTGCGAGTCTCGACTTTTCGAGATTCGAGCGAGATTAAAGTGCTGCTCAAATCTCGCTCGATCTCGAGATCATACTGCTCGGAAAAACAAATCTCGATCTCAAATTGCTCGAAAAATCTAGTCTCGAGATATCCCCGTCACGGACCACGGTGGTCGTAATTATGCGGGACCTTGCGTTATGCGACGTGGTAAAGTAATATTTATTCCCCGATTTTTGCGTAATAATCATTCTATATTAAGGGGAATCCCTAGAAGCCTATTTTCGGTCATACTACCAAACAGCTTCAGAATTCACTATTTCATTATGAACGCTATTACGTCACCCCCCCCCTCCATCTCTCCGCGGCGACAAAACTCGAGCCTTGAAACGAGACGGGCCAGTCGAGCATGAGCCGTAGGCTAGAGAGGACCCGCACGTCGAAGGTCGGTGGTGTGTATTTGACCCTCGCTGGCTTCAGTTACTTCACTGCAACACGCGGCCCGGGAGCTAGGCGATGTTGCAATCTCTACGGCTACATAGACAGGGTTCCCACCGACCTGGAAAACCTGGAAAAGTCATGGAATTGAAAATATGGGTCAAAATGTCAGGGAATAGTCAGGGAATTGAGGAAAAATTTCAAAAACCTGGAAAAGTCAGGGAAAATGGGAATTTATTTTATCTAGGCTTATTTGGTTTACTCAAAAAACATATTTTTTCACCAAATTTGTGAAAATGTTTTCCCAACTCCAAAGTCAGAAAAATTAAAAAAATCAATCATTTGTTTTGGCCGTTTTAGGAATCAAGCGCTTTGAAGGTGAAATGTAGCTGATATTAGTCAAGCGTCCACAACACAATAACACAAAAACTACATTAATTTGGTATTGCATTCAACCCACAACTTTTTTCTAAAACGCACCAAACGCACTCTAAAAACCTGATTTTCAAAATTTTTGCCTGCGCCGCTATTGTTGGGGGGAGGCCCCCCAAACCCCCCGTACTTGGTCCCTATATAATACCCTTGGGATATTATATAGCCCACCCGGGATGAAAAACCTGAATTCAACACTGAGCCTATGTATGTGTGTGTCTGTTAGGGTTAGGGGATCCCCCGTAGAAATTTTGCGGGTGGGCCCATGAAACAAAGTTCCGCCCTGATGAAGTACGGGGAAATAAATTTTAGAGCGTATCGAGGGGGTGCTGCATTCCCTTCCCGGCAAGTTATTTTGGGGCGTGTATCACACCTGGAATTAAGCAAAACTAGACCTGGAAAACCTGGAAAAGTCAGGGAAATTGATTCTAAAAAAAAAGTGGGAACCCTGATAGACTAACTCTTTGAACATGACGCGCTTACCACATTGCAGTGGGTGACGTGGCGTGCGCATAGTTGTATCAATGGGGGGAGCGGGGCACATGAAAACTAAATATCTTCCTTTCTTCACATTCACATTCATTCATTTTTCAGTTTAATTTATTTGTTTTATTTCGAGGTTTTCCCGACATATCGACACCCAGTCAAAATGAATGCCCACCATGCGCACTCAGTGGGGGGGGGGGGGGGGGAGAGGAGGAGGGGCACATGAAAAAAAAATATCATCATTCCTTCCTTCCTTCATTCCTTCCTTCATTCATTCATTCATTCATTCATCAATCATCACTTACATTCATTTATTTTTCAGTTTAGTTTATTTTGTTGATTATTTCCAGGTTTTCCCGACATATCGACACCCAGTCAAAATTAATGCCCCCCATGCGCACACTTGAGTGTGCACACTTGAGTGTCAACACAGAAATATGCAATAACTTACCGTTGAAATCGAATTCATCTTTCTCTACCAAGTCATCAAGAACCACGTTTCTTACAAATTACTGTGTTTAGATAATTTCCACGTTCCATGTTTGTTTTTACAGACAGGTATGACAGGTATAAAATAAAAATGCGTAGCTTGTTAAATTCTGTTTCGGATGGTCATGGGTTCGAATCCCGCCACAAGCAATCATGTCTTAACATTTTTCCTCAGTCTCAGGGCAGTTTTCTTGGTCGAGGCCTCTTCAAAACAGCACTTTTACATTCGCTTATCTAACATCCAAATATCCTAGTCGGTCACCTGAAGAGGGTCCACGCACACCAAGTACAGCTATGCGAATAGCTACTATACTACGTTCCGCGGGCATCAAGTTTGTTTTTCGAGATAATGGCAGTCTTGGGGAGAAGCGCGCTACAAGTAGCGCGCTACATGTAGCATGCTACTTTTACATGTAGCGGAGCCAGTAGCGCGCTACTTTATTAAGGGGGCATATTGTAGCGGTAGCATGCTACAATTTTTGTAGCGTTAGCGTGATATTTGCGCTACTTTTTAAGTTCCGGGGCCAGCAGTCCCAGTACCACGTAAAGTCAAAAGTCGGCACTGCAAACTAACTTGTAACGCCCGCCGCGCCACGTCATGTGCTCGCCGTGTAACGCCCGCCGCTCCACGTCATGTGCTCGCCATGTAGACCGGCCCGTAATCTCGTCTCACTTCCACACCCATCTCCCTCCCTCGCTCTCGCTCTCGCTCTCTCTCTCAATGCGTCGTCCGAAAGATGCGAGCGATCGCCGATCTGTCACATCGGTTGAGCTGACTACCAAAATATTGCAGTGATTAGATTGCGTGGTGCATCTTGAGTGCTATTTCAGGGTCGTAAACAAAGATGTATCCACGATAATTAGAAGTCGTGTTATTGATTAAGAGCATAAGCCACTCAATAATTACGCCAATAGTCTGAATTGCATATTAAAATGAAGTGATTAGTGTCATATATCCCTCCTCCCTTGGGACATTCCAGGCTATATCTCTATTGTACGGCACCAGTAGGCCTATTCCGAACCTTGTTTGTCGCATTCTTCTGCAGTGATTCCGCGAAAAACACGTTGTTGAAAATAAGAAATGCAATATGAATGTTGATCATTAGACCTAGACTAGGGCCTAGCCTACGTTATAAAAGAACGCCTTCTATCACAATGGAAACCGAAACTATGTGCTTTTGATGATAGATCACGATCGAGTTGATATAAATGGAGTTAAAAATCATCGCGGCACGACGTCAAAAGGCTTTAAAAACGGGATAATTTGGGATCTCGACGACCCCTGATTAAACGGGAACATGTAGCGGGAAAGTAGCGCGCTATATTTCGTGAGTAGCGCGAATGTAGCGTCGCTACATCTGAAAAAAAGTAGCGAAAAAGTAGCGAAGCTACTTTTTCGGGGCATATAGCGTTAGCGATAGCATGCTACTTTTAAAAAGTAGCGACCCCAAGACTGGATAATGGGTTCAATTTAGGATAGGTTTAGGATATTTTCAGAACGATATATTTAAAGTCTGTTTAAAATATAATAAATAATTTGAACTCAAAGTGAAAATAAACACCTTTTATCCTTTTATTGTATGAAATAGCAACTGAAGAAGATGCGATCATGATTCATGATTTTGAATATAGCCGCTTTTGGTGTTGCGAGTCCATGTTAATTTTCATCTGTTTTTTATAACTTTTATAACTATTTATATCTTTGCAGTTGGTGCATTGAGTAAAAAGATTAGCGAGTGTTTGGAAACATAATAGCGAATCACCTTGTTGGTAACAAATTATTTTTAGTATATTTTTACCAATATGTTGTAATGCCTGGTCACTGTAGTCCAAAGAACGACCCACAACTAATGTAATAATTACCACCAGAACCAGCTTCAATAATGCAGAACTTCAACTAGCAACTGTGTCAACTGCTGATATTTATACTAGCTTCGCAAACGCTTTTTCAGGCGCGTTGTTGGATGAGCGTATGTTTTTTTTAAACGAAAAAACAAAATAGTGTAAGTTCCAAAACGGCGCGTGGTAACATTAACAGACATTAGGCTAATTTTTTGAAGTTTTTTTTGCAGCACTCTCATCTTTAGTTCTTTGTGCTTCCTGGATGTGGGGCGGGTCCCGTACTCGCATATTTGGAGTTTCCCTAGGACCTACAATTTCCGGAAGCTCGTGCACACTCCAAGTAAAATTCCTTCAATTTTGGAAACATGGTAACAACAGGTCTGGAGCGATAGGTATATCGGAAAACTCATCACTGGAGATCTCAGCAATGTCATGACTGGAATCACTGCTGTAAGAACCTATACATTAGGGCTAAACTATTTTTATTTTTGGCAAGAATAATTAAACAATTCGTTTGTTATTTCTCACTTCATAATGTGTTAACTTGATTCCGAAATAATTAAGGCCCCGTTTATAATAAGACATTGTTGGTATAGAGAATTATAATACATTCTCTTTTAGCTGCCTATTATTACACTACTTCTATTGAGACGATAAGTGGTAATAAATGAGGTTGAAGGACAAATACCATGAAGGCCATGTGGGATTCTAACCCGCGTCCTCCGACTAACAATGTCATACGCTTTGAACCTGCGCCAAAACCGATTAGCTGCCGCGGACGGCTAGAAAGAGATTATCTTTATCGCATCCCAGCTCTCCCCCCCCCCCCACTTCTCACTAATTACCGGTACTGAAGTCCAGTTTCCAGATCCACAAGCGATACAAGATTTTTCACATTCTCATTCTCATAACACATTCCATAGAAAGGATCAATAATGCATTTACGAATATTTGGGTGGTTTCACACATAGCCTGCATGTATGCGTCTGGTGTCTAATAGTGCACACTCAACCGTTCTCTAGTAACACTCTTATCTTAGCATACAGCAGTGGCTGGTAGGCTGCCACGTGCGATGTGATAATATTATTATGCTGGATCAGCCGCGGTGGAAAGTTATTTCCATTATAAATAGTAGGGGTGTGCGAACCGGTTCGAATTTCGAACCGAACTCGAACTTTAGTGAAGGTTCGAGTTCGACAAAATTCGGTTCGAATTTCGAACCGAACTCGAACCTCTCCGTGAAAGTAGTGAAAATGCTATTTCAGCACGTTTGAATATCCCGCGCCCTATAGTACAAGTTCCAGCGATGGCCGATAGAGCGCACCACGCGTATGCTCTCCAGCGCTCTCTATGGCAAACTAGTTTCCTCCAATCGCGACGCTCGGCGATGGTGAATTTGACCTTCAAAGTCAGTGAATGGATGGAAGGAACACAAAAAATGTCAAACCACGCAAACTACGAGTTTAAAAGACGTAAAAAAGTGATCAAATGGAATATTCTCCACATTCTTTCTTCAGGATAGTTGTTCGGAAATATTAGTGATATAGACGCAAGCAAACCAATAAAGGATGTTTATTTTCGACGCCGTGTCCAGGCCTAGCTAGGCTTCCTAGCTAGCCTAGGCCTAGGCCTATTCACGTCTCCCGGTCCTCGCATCCAAATCCTGTTATTGTTTATCGTAATAAATGATGTAGAAAGCTTTATCAACACAAAAGAAGAATCAGTTAAAAAGCTATGAAGTTTTGGTCAATTGGATAATAAAATTTGCCGTTAGCACGCAGCCTAGGCCTAGGCCTAATTTTACACGCGTAGGGCCTAGGCCTAGGCCCAGGCATGAATAGGCCCTAGACCTACACAAAGGCCTAGGCCTAGGCCTAGCTAGGCCTAGATTGTAGACTTGAAGGGCCTAGGCCTAGGGCTTGTGTAAAAATTAAGAGTACGCTAGGCTAGGCCCCTAGGCCAAGCCTAGTAATTTACTAATTGTTGATTAGGTTTGATTGGAGAAGGGTTGACAGGTTGGGAAAGCAAAGAGAACATAAATCCCAGGCTGGGGGCGACAAAACTTTTCACCTGCTGATGACAACTGCAGCTAATGTTAAGTTGTTACCTTATTTTTATTTAGTTTTAATTAAAAAATATTCCTAGAGGTTCGGTTCGGTTCGAGGTTCGAGGTTCGAAATTTTTCTCAAGGTTCGGTTCGAGGTTCGGTTAGAAAAAAAATTCAAGGTTCGCACACCCCTAATAAATAGTTATAGATACGAAATTAATTATAAAACAATATAGAACACATGAATTTCTCCCCTTGCATTAGAATTATAGTAACTCTTTTCTTAATAAAATAATATTATTTGGAATTTACTTTTAGAAACCTATTATAATTTTTGACACATGGCAATTGTAATAACTTTCCTCGGCCGGGTCTCGAACCCAGAACCTCCGGCTCAACATACCGATACTCTTGCCAACTGTTCTATCGAGACTAGCAGACAAATATTCACTATTTCTCGATTTGGTTAGTCGGGAAAAACTCCCGTAGTATAGGTTCAAATCCCGGTCGGGGCGGACTTTTTTATTTCTAAATTGTAGAAAATAAATAAAATATTCACTAGATTGCTATTTATTTTGCTTGTTGTGGAATAAGTTTGTCGCAATAATAATTACTACTAGCAATAAAAAATACTCGCAATGAGTGAGTGTGGTTTCAAAACGAATTACTCCTGACGGACGGACCTGGCTCAGATTCCAAGTCAGGCTCCTAGAAAAATGCACTTTTTAATGTCGATCTAAGTAGGCATATCGGTATTGGAAGTATTCATAGTATATTATTTGAATGATATAAACTTGCATTGATTTATATTTACGTGGGTAAAGAAAGTTGTTTATGGACGGCAATTTTCGTGTGAGACTGTACTACTTTTGCCCTTTTACAGCGTTTTCTAGGTCTATTGCGGTTTTGTTTTTATCTGCCAATTGTGTGACACTGACAGTAACTAGTATCTTAGATCTACGTACCGTACTATTGACTATGTTTCACTAAACACAAAATCGCGCTAGTATTATAAACACGGTTTTTCTACCATCGACTAAAATTAGAACACATACAATACTAGATTCATTCACCGCACCGTACTCGTAAAAACTAGACAGTCACACGTCCAGTCCGCTCCCGACCGATGTGTGTATTCCCGTGTTATAACAGAGTCGAGCGCATGGCGTGGCAACCTCGCGACCCGCTCAGTTAGCCTTGGCTGCCGCTACACAGCGACAGATGACGGCCGGAATCTGGAGCTGAGTCGCCTGTTCTTGCAGCGTCTTGGGGGAATCAGTTACACTCAACGAGTTTTTATCGTAGGACCGTCAAATGACTTCTGATACCTTAAGAAACGTTCAATGAAGCAAATGAAGTAGCCCAATCTGGTATGCCTCACGAAATTCAAGTGAAAAACAGTTAAAACACTTCGTGTTATTTGTTGTGAAATTTTCACCAAAATTCAAAAATTCATATAAAAACAAGTTACAGAGATATTTGAATAAAGTTACCTTCAAACGCTGCTAAAAACGTACATAGTTCTTGATAAAAAAAATCTAGGTTCTAAACCAAATGATCTCTGAGCTGGTTTGATTCCCATTTTTAACAATAAAATTCAACAAAACATGTCCAAAATTGCCCAAAATTTTCCGCCACTGTGAAAAAAACACGTCAGTAGGCCTTAAACGAGATATACTTTGCGTGTGTACACATATATTCTTAGTTAGCCAATATGAGTCGAGTCTAGGGATTCCCCTTAATTAGATAACCATTTCACCCCCTCCCTCCGTATATATATTTGAATGCGAAATGACATATACCAAACGTTACCTCTCTTAAACATTCTGTATACATTTTCGGAATCGTAATTTTTTTTTTATAAATTTACATACCATAAAATATTAAACCCAAGTCGATGGGAGCTGCTTGGGAAAAAATATGAAATGTAATTAAATCAAAAATTGAGCCCAAATAATTTAATCAAGCATCAGAGCAATGATGATTGAATACAAAGAACGAGTCACTAATGTTTTAGGGCCTACATATGATATATTCAACAATTTTGAATTTTAGCGCGCTCTCTTCTATTTTTTCTCCAGTTGGTACCGCTGATAAAAGTGGCTGAGGGTCGAGCGCGAATCGCGTACACATGTTGTTATGGCTGTGATTTTGTCAAGGTTGTTTATATTTTGTCTAATTTTATTTTAAAAACTATTATTTATCTAGTAAAGTGACTTTTCCGCTTTTACATCAACGTTTTGCGCTAGGACACGGACCATTTTATTGATCTTTCTAAACATTACTAGTGCGTGTGTGTTTTAATTTGTTTTTTCGAGACGTCAATGTGACGTCCTAGACATTTTGTAGGTTATACATCATCTTTCTGACCCAATGTATATCCTAGGACTAGGTCCATCATTACAAAAGCCATTGTATTGTGTTAAATAATCGTTTTGCGTCAATATATTACTAAAATTACAACATTATCGTTCTTTACGGTTTGATTCCGTGTAATACGTACGTGCCACAACAAAGTCAGCTGATGATCTTGGGCTGACGTTTGATGTCACTAGGTCTAGGTCCTAGACTAGGTAGCATATTATCAAACTTTCATTTTACAACATCATGATTCATCCCTTACGTGTTACATAAAGCTTTAAATGGTGATTCTTGGCGGTATAGTGCCTAGTCTCGAGTTGCTTGAGTAGGTCCTCCTAGACTACGTGCGACTCTTGGGTCTATCGTCTAGGCCTATGCCTAGGGTGCCTAGGGTCTATCTTGTACCTAATTCATCCCCTTTACGTATATATATTTGAATGGGAAATGGCACATTAATAATTTAACCTTTAAATGCTTAATCTTGGCCAGACATTACTTGGACCTATACTTGTGTGTCGTGTGTCTCTTGTGTTTTTGTCGTATCAGTCTAGTATGGCCTACCAGTGTTTCATTCTGCATTGATTAGGTACTCATTTCATTCCCTTTACGTATATATATTTGATGGGGAAATGGCACATTAATTAATTTAACCCTGAATTGGTGTTTATTCATATTTCATAGTCAATACATTTAGGTGATACCTATATCCATTTCTGATATCTAGTCTCATGTCTAGTAGGCACCCTTTTTTCTTCATTCTACTGCATTTCGGTACTTAATTAAACCCCTCCCTTATACCCCCCCCCCCCCCCTCCCTTGACATCTGAATTTGAAGCGTCACAAGATTCATTCATTCAGTTCATGATTTGTATCCCAATACAAATACGACTTCAAGGCTATATACTACATTTGCATTGGTATTGTCCACAGGTGTCGTCTGGGGGCCTAGTGTGCAAGATTCTTCTCGTCTCTTCTTCCTCATCACCGTGTTGACCATCTGCGACTATATGCCTACTAGGCTCTGCGTGTACGCAGGTATTGTGTGTCCAGGTCATGTTTAATAATTTTCAGTCGGTCATATTTAATTTCTATACACATTTTACAATTTATTTACCTCCCACTCTAGTCTTGTTTGTGTAGGTCAATAACACCATATTTCGACCAACATTCAACTTTAATTTAACCTTTAAATTGTAGCACGCTAGATACTTTTTCTGCGCGCTTTGATTTACTAATCGGCTGTGAATCGATTTCTAACAACACTTTTTCAGTAAATCTTGTTCAACAATACATTACAATGTTCTACAGTCAGTTAAAATATGCACAGGTTATTTATTTTAACTTTTATTACATAAATTTTACTCGTAATATACAAGACAACTGTGGTCAAATTTTGCGATATTGCAAGTACATTTTCTCTCTCGGCTTTACTACACATCTCTTGTTGTCTGCAGGTACCCTCTTCCAGATCGTCTTGTTCCGCCTCGTTTCCCAGGCCTCGTCGGTAACAAGCGACTCTCGCACTGCAACAACAACAACAACAACAACAAGTCTGCCTACACAACCTGCAGGTATTCGAGTCTATTTGTTCAAATCATCAACTGGACTTGTTGCAAGTCAACCTTTATTGTGTGTACATCTAGTCCTAAACTTTGATTGTCTACCCATTCTATTGTGGTCTTTTGGTTTCTCGTATTTACTTTATCGGGCACACATTTCATTCCCTTTACTTATACATGTATGAATGCAAAACGGCACACTAATTATTTTAGCTCAAAACGCCTAGTTTTATAGTTGCCCATTACAGTACGTGCTCAACAACTACTTTTGGCGGAAAACGAATCGTCGCGGAATAGTCGTGTAGGAGCGAGGTCCAGGGGCGGCAGCCCCGGCCGGGGGTTGGGGGGCGGGGCCCCCCAGTACGCAAACCAGTCTTGCAATTAAACCGTATAACCGTCATCGACAACACACACACATACACACACACATACAACATTTTTTTCCCAAGTTTGTGATTCGATTAAAACAAAAAACACCCGCAAACAAGGGCGATAAAGTTTTTTGACTTTTGATTTGGACTCAAGTCCATCAGTTCTTGTCTTGAGAGTTTGTAAGCGGTGACTTTGGAGCCGTCCTAGCAACAAAGCACTAATAGTAAATTCAGAGTTGTTTTGAATCGGCCTTGTTGATTCTGGCGTTGATTCGCGGGTGTTTGCACTTTCCATACTACAGATTGTTACATTTCCTATTAAAAAATATAAATCTTTGGTTGGTTATCGCTCTCTCGTCGATTGCGTCGGGGCCTACAGGGTAGCCTTTGTCGCTTTGATTTACTGTCCCCCACCGATAATCAGTTTCAACCGAGTGGGTAGACTCTAAATACAATTTATTCAGTTATGATTGACCAATAGTAATGCAGAAACAACATGGCTCAACACCAACACCCATTTTCAGTTAAATTCATGTTTGTGTCAGTGACATGTTGTGTGTGTCAATGACAATATGATGAAATACCTATATGATGAAATATATGATGATCACCAACTAGCGTCAATACTCAATACCAACAATAGAACGAAAATCCACTTTAAATCAACCTGATGCGCCAGAAACAGGCAGCCAAGTCTGCTGGGGCCGAGGAGAGTTTCACGTCAAGCTAAAGCAGACCAGACCTCGTCTCCGCGTTCCTCTTATCAACACCAAGTTTTATGTCCATAGGGTTGCCGACCTGATGCACCAGAAACAGGCAGCCAAGTCTGCTGCGGCCGAGGGGAGTTCCACGTCAAGCTAAATCAGATCGTCCAAGTATCGATAGACAACACTCTAGTTATTATTACATTTACATCCAAGGTAGATGAGATCTACAACAGAAACTAATTGGTTATTTTTGTCTAAAAAGTAGGTTCATTTGCAAAACACAATTTCTGATAATAGTAGCATGCCTACATGCCTGCTATATATGACAAATAGTTAAATTTAGAGCTTAAGATGTGTGCTACTGCTTTCAAATTTTTCATCACTTTTGAGTTACCTAAACATTTTCTTTTTCTTACAACTATGATCTTTTCAGATAATTCATACACCATACATATGCACCAATAAAGTATGAAAGCACAATTTTAAATGTGGATTTCTTAATTATCTTGTTGGATGAGCATAGCGAGCAAAGCGAAGATTCCATTTTACTACACTGGAGAAAAAAATCCGTAATGTTTTTTTTTTCTTTTTTTGTGTGTTTGTCCACACAATTCCGGCTAAACCGATACTCCAATTGCAATGAAATTTTATGGAGGCCTTCGAAATCTCTGAACTTAGAACTGCCACGTTTTTTAGCGCAATCGAACAATTATTTCTCATTAAAATCGCAATTTTACAACTTTTTAAAAATTTCTTCGACTTACAACACCTACATGCTTTATCCGATTGTTATGATTTTTCACAGAACCTTAATTTTATGAATTAATATATTGGTGTGAAATTTTAGCGCAATCAAAAAATAATTTCTTATGAAAATCGCAATTTTACACTTTTTTCGTTGAAAAAAACATACGCTCATCCAACAACGCGCCTGAAAAAGCGTTTGCGAAGCTTCCTAGTTAAACTATAATCCTCTTTACTACATTTTTGTAAGGCAGATATTTATGGTAAAAACAAAAATATACACAAAAAAAAATTAAATATTAAAATCACCACTTTTTAAAGATGCAATTTAATTTTGCCACAAATACCTGTCTCTGAACTTTTGTCAATACATCGGGTCACCACCAGCCGCCTGACGAGTCCCAGAAGGACGAAACTCGTTGTGGATTATGGTAGCAACCGACTTTAAATTAGCTGCAGTTGTCATCAGCAGGTGAAAAGTTTTGCCGCCCCCAGTTCTTCAGGCTGGGCTTTATGTTCTCTATGCTTTCCCAAACTGTCTACTCTTGTCCAATCTAAACAAAGCTATTTTCATACAAGTTGTTTGATATTATTTTCACCACCAATTTGCCACTTTTGGGCATATTAGATGAAAATTGTAATTTTATTTTCAAAACAAAAACTTGCCTTTGGAGGTACGGTACTCAAAGCATTGAGATCTGAAATAAAGGCCAAGCTTATGTATCCTTCTTTCTATAGGTACTACCTATTTGAAAAACTGCTTGGGCCTGGGGTAGAATAGGCCCGAAGCATTCCTCCTCGGCTCATCGGAAGGCAATAAAAGAGGCAGTGGGTGTGGATTTCTCAAACAATATCTTGAGGTGACTGGAGAAGCAGCTGTTGGGTATCTAGTGGACCCTGACTGGAGATCACAAAGAGGACTCATTTCCACACGCATTTTCATAGGGTTACCGTTGGTTACGATGATTAGCCTGTGTGCGACATCATTGCGCAGAACCACAAGTACATGTCTCGTTCTGGCAGATAAACAGCAAGGACAATGTCTGCGATCCCATTTAAAACTATGCAAAACGGTCTTTGGAATTTCATTTGTTAGCGTCTTTAGTTGGCGGTGATTTTTTTTATGTTTTGATACATTCTGTAAGGATTGAGTGATCTTGTGAAACCATTTTATGTGAGAACCTCTTAGCAATATCTTTTGTTTAAAACTCCCCTCTTTTGTGCTTTGTACAACCATTGGCATTTTTAAATGTTTGCATCCATCAGTCACCAAGTGCAAGCAAACTCTCGATAGGTAGTGCTAGCGTAGGCTACTAAATACGAATCAAACCAACAATATATCCATGTTTTACTCTTCACCATCAGTGCTGACTCCATTGTGCTCTAAGCGCTCACTGCCGTGATTGCTACGTAACATATCGACCGTCACCAAGTGCAAGTAAACTCTCGATAGGTAGTGCTAGCGTAGGCTACTAAATAAGAATCAAACCAACCCTGTCCAACAATATCTTTCATCACAATCACAATCACTTTGAATTGTTCCATTTCAAAGTAGCAAAAAATTCATAATATGTGAATACCTACATAATATATATTTTGTGCCACAAGTTTGAACTGGCGCTGTGCATCGGTATGTTGGTATGTCATAACATTGCTTCAAATTTTTCCTGTCTAGAACCATCCAATTTTTCCAATGAAAGAAATATTCTAGCTCTCCAAGATTTGGCACTTTTAAAGAAATAAAATTGACATTTCTCATTTTCTTAATACGGTGATGAATATTTACTTGATCCGTGCTTAATACTGCAATCTTTCTGCAAAACGTGAAAAGCTTGTTGTTGACACAGTATTAGAATTCATTCAAGCCAACGACATGCAAAGTGTTGTTCCAAATTTGTCCACCTTGTATCAAATCTATCTTTCTTTACCGGTAAGCAGTGCGACGGCTGAAAAAAGTTTCAGCATGCTCAAGACAGTAAAAAGAAAAACCATAGATATCTCTCAACACCTATAGTAGGCTAGATTAGCAGTCATTGATCGCCTTCCGTGACAATTACAAGCCATCTTGAAATTCTGTTTGCATGTTAATTAAATAGGTGCAATTTGTAGCCCAAATATTTTTTAAGATTGCAGTCAGTTTGACAGCTGAGCATATTAGACAACCCAAATGATTACTAAATTCCCTAAATTCCAACTCGCTACCTTCTCGTGGTTTGGCCCGTGATTAGGGGAGTTTTTCTCCCTGAAACTAATGGCGAGCCTGGGTCGTCGTCGGGGAACTTTTCCCTTCCCTTTGACTACCTCCCCAATGGCGACGGCAATGACAACACGGTCGGATGATGACACAGACGGAGACGACCACGACGTAGGGGCACCCCTGCCCTCCCCATACGCTTGTGGCTGGTTCTGACCAGCACAGGCCTGTCCACCCCTTGTCCCCCGCGTCATCCCTTACGTCCCTCCCTTCGTCTCGATTAGCCAAGTTGCATAAATATGAGACGTTAAGCAATATCCAATCAATCAATCAATAACTTCTTATTGTTTCTGTTTATTCAATCCCATGCTGCACAAGCTAAAACCATATCAAACAATCTAACTATTAATACTACGTTAACTCTGGACTGGCGGCGGAAACCGAGTTTTTCCACGCAAGACGTTTTCGCCGCCAAGGAGCGTGATAAACGCGTACATTTTGGACGCTCCTCCACGAGAAAAGATCAACATTTTCGAAAAAAAATACCCGCGACACGACAAAAATTTGCTTCCGGGTCAAAAAGTCAAAAATCGCGAAAAACGTCGTTTTTGACAGTTTTTGTACTCGCGGTTGCCGCGCCAAAAGTATGCTACGCACCCGAACGTCGACGGTTCCTACGCGTTCGAAATAATTACGGGCACAAGCACCGCGAAGGGTTCCGGGCCGACTATCACACTTTGGCCGGGACGGCGATAAACAATTTGGATTTGGAAACGAGAAAATTTTATAAAAACGCAGATACTACTTGGAGCATTCCCGAATTTTCGTTTTTTGTTTTAACGTGTAAACATTAACAAAAACTGGCGGCCTGGGGAAAAACATTTTCGGAAAAACGTTTCGTTCTCTTTTTATGGGACATTGTTTGGATTTTCCGGTTCCAAATTTTTGGAAATTTTCAGGTTCTCGGTAAAGCCCCAAAGTTTGCCAATTACAAAAGCCAATGAATTGGGTAACAAGCTTTAAAAAAATTGGTCACCTTTCCTTTTTCAAAATGGGCGAAAAAAATTCCCAAAGTTGGTCAATTTTTAAAATTTAACAGTGCAATTTTAAAAAATTAAAAAATCGACTTCCCTAGGTTTAATTTCCGCCAAGCAAGGCACATTAATGTAGAGGAATGATGAAGGAATTTTAATAAAATTATTTTGAGAACCTTGGTTCGAACCCCGGATCAGTAGATGCCTTCGAACACGATTCGGGACACTTTTTTACAGTATGAGTTTTCATTGAAAATCGTAAAAAGCATGGTACACATTTTTTCTCAAATTCACGGATGGTTTAAAGGCATCCGTTGGACCTTTACGATAATCGTGATACCAAACATGACCCATTTTGTAGCATTTGTATATTAGTTATGGATTCCGACAAATTGACATGCGTGTACGTTTTGGCATCAAAAAATCATAATTATTTTATCTCACGGTTGCCGCGCCCAAAGTAGGCTTTGCACCCGAACGCCGACGGTACGGGCGCGTTTGGAATCTTTCCGGGTACAAGCACCGTTAGGGGTTTTAGAGCCGTTACAATACTTTTGCCGGGGTGACGATGAACATTTTGAAATGCGCGTAATTTTGAAAAAAGTTAAACTTGCTGTTTAAATAAAAAATTCTAAAAAAATCCTGAATTTTCAAATTCACTTACAGCGTGTGTGAAGTGCCCGTGCGGAGTTAACGCGGGGGGTCCAGACACCAAAAATGTTTACCGTTTTCTTTTTTTTGGACATTGTTTGGATTTTCCATTTTCCATTTTTTTTTATTTTTAGATGCGTGGTAGAGCCACGAGGTTTGACAATTCTGAAAGCCAATGAAATAGCGAACGGGTTAAAACCAAAATTGCCCCGATATTTCTTTCCGATTGCGAGGGAAAAAATCGCAAAGTTGGAAATTTTTTAACATTTTGCAGTGCAACTTTAAAAGTTAAAAATTTTGGTTTTCCTCGGTTCGATTTGGAACGACAAAAAAATGCTCGTTAATGTAGCGGAAGAATAAAGGAATGTAAATAAAATTGGTTTGAGAACCTGTGCTCGAGCCCGGGTTTGGTGGAAGCCTTCGAGTTCGTTCTGGGACACTTTTTGTTAGTTGGATTACATTCTATCAAGGTCAGGACCGTTCCCGAGGATTGACGTAATGTGGCTCATGACGTGGCGCAGGGAATGTATCGATAGCAGCATTGCATACAAGTGCGTATGAAGTGGCGTCTTTCACATCAGAGTCCCGAACAATTTTCCCAGGAACACATTTCTCACACATTTTATTCAAAAGACGTAAAATTGTTCCGATTTCGAAAATCATTTTGCACCGTACTTAGAGGCGGCGGACAGCGTCCGGCGGCGTACCGAAAGTGTCCCGTAAAACAAATTTGTCCAAGGACTTCGGATAAACGACAAACGTTACCCGCAAACTACCGAATCGCGGCCGTACACGGACCGATTCGCGATTTTGTCGCGTCAACGAGGTTTTCCGACTACGAGGTATTCCGAGTACGAGGTTTTCCACGCCCTCCGCGTAGCGGCTTCAAGCCGCGCGCTAGCACGACTTGTCCAGTAAAATACTTTATTGCATTAAAAAAGCATAAATTAAAACGCCAAATCGCCATCTTGGATTGGATTTTCGACTCTCCAATTTGCTACGCTCCCACCTGTGCAGAGGTATTGGAGACTGCTAATCGAGACTACTATAGGTGTTTAGATATCTATGGTAAGAACAAACTCATGCTCAACCATGTCAGAAGGTCATTTATACAATTTTATCTTTGCTAAATATTGAGAGAAACCAGGTCAAATCTCTTTATTTTGAAAACGTGGTAACTGGTAACAAACTTTGCAAACATGAAACCAAGAAGAAACAACTGTACAAAGAATAAATTATGAATGCACTCACTGCAATGACCAGTGACCATGGTGGTACATATCTTTAGGTGATTTCACTGCCCGAATTTTGTGGTCGCTTAATGCACGCAGTGCAGACAGTCGCCGACAGAATGCGCGACGTGTCAGGTGGTAGTCACGTGACGTAGAACTTACAAGATGGCGGCCTTGGGGACCAATCAGACGGCTCGAATTCGGAAATTCGAATGTTCCGCCTACGGATCTGAATGCACGGCCTTCAATAAAGTGCATACACACCGCCATCTCTCGAGGTATTAGAGTCGATAAAGAAGTTTGGAAAAACTTCTTTATCGACTTTCTCGTCACGTGACTACCACCTGACACGTCGCGATCCTGGCGGATTCCGTCTGAACTGCGTGCATTAAGCGACCACAAAAATAGCATTGCTGGATACGCAAGTGAAATCACCTAAATATATATACCACCATGCCAGTGACCCAGAGAACCCATAGATATTGAACTATAATTGGCTAGATCAGCAGTCATTGGTCCACTTCCGTTACAATTTGAAGCCATCTTGAATATGGAAGTTTGCATGTTAATCAAATGGGAGTGATTTGTTGCTCAAATAGTTCTCAAGATTGCCGCCAGGTTGACAGGTAAGCATACTAGCCTTTAACATCAAATGATTACTATATTACCTTATGCAATAACTTCTTATTGTTTCTGTTTCTTCAATACCATGCTGCACATGCTAAAACCATATCAAACAATCCAGTAAAAATTTTTATTGCATTAAAAAAGCATAAATTAAAACGCCAAATCGCCATTTTGTTCATGGCAGATTGAGTCTTCAATTTGTTACGCTCGCGCCTGTGTAAGGGTATTGGAGACTGCGTATCTAGCCTACAATAGGTGTTTAATTTCAATGAGTGAACCGCATTGAATCAAGAGCTAAATAAATAAATGTATGAATTTTTGTCTATGCGGATGCCTATCAAACTTTAGTCAATTTATAATGTTTTGTAAAGTGCTTAAATCAGTTGGCGCTCCCTTATGTCCTGCCCCCCTTTACCCAAAACCTGGAGGAACCAAGAGAAAGCGGTGTGCTTCAGGGCAATCTTTACATGGCTAAAAAGGCAGTGGCGTAAGAATAGGGTGCACAACCGCTCAAGGGTCCTGGCCCCTTGGGGGCCCTACGAGGAGAAGAAACGCAATATCATTGTGCGCCCTTAGATGAAACAAGTCAAACCCCTTGTCTGTGGCTGGATACTCTGTACTTGCCACATCTCCTGTCCCAAGTTCAATGGCACATAACGGTTGACGCGCCTTTAAATCAAATATAGTAGCTTTCAGTTACGCATGCCACCCCCGAGGGATTGCAGCGCTATGGCCAGCCAGTGGCTAGGAAATAGCCTTAACATCACATGACCGTTCTCTTAAAACTATCATATTCAGCATTACAATTGCTTCCAAAAATGGAAAAAGTAAAGAAAACAGCAATTGTGCGGGAGAATTTTAAAATTTTCATAGAAAATTTAAATTATCAATACCAACAATAAAACAAAATCAACTTTTCAAACTGACTTAATAATTTTGTCATTCCCTACGATTTATTTTTACTTCCTGATAGTAGAAAATTATTAACATGCCATAGAAAAATAGTTTTTGGTCATGAAATAATATGATGGTAGCCAAGCTAGACCTACGCAAACTAGTAATTTTGGGGTTCGTGTTAGTTTTCAATGTTGGCATGGTTGTTCCACATGGATAGTTTGGCTCCGAGTAGTTAAAGTTATCGCCGCTAGGTAACATCTAGTGTCGACTTAGGCCTAGATGGATTACACTTGGAGTCGATAAAGGTAGTTGGCGCGTCACGCGGTGTGGCGCGTGGTGCAACAAGGTAACTTGTTTGCTGTATTTTATTATGATTTCATTAATTATATTAGGTAAATTTTCATTATAGCGGACGTTAAAAAAAACTCCCAAAAACCTTTTAACGTTTCTAAAAAATATAAAGGACTTTAACGGATTTTATCAATGTATCACCATAAAAAAAAAAAATGAAACCTAGAAACCCCTTTAAACTTTTCTATTAAAATATAAAGTTCTTCACCCAAAAATAAGTTAGATTAATATTTTTTTTCCCATTCATAAACCAAAAAACCACAAAACCTTTGACGTTTTTTTTAAAAAATAAAGGACTTTCACCCAAAAAAGGAATTTTTTAAATTTTTTTTTTTTATTTTTTTTATTTTTATTTTTTGCATTTTTTGTAAACATTTGCCTTTCTTCCCCAAAAAAACCTACAAAACCTTAACTTTTCTATGAAAAATATGAAGGTTTCATCTAAAAAGGGGGATTTATTAATTATAATTATTTTTTTGTCCCCCAAACAAAAAACCTAAAAAACCTTTAACGTTTCTTTTAAAATATAAGGATTTACCCCCAAAAAAGGAGTTTCTTAATTTTTTATTGTTATTATTCTTTTTTGTTTTAATAAAAAACATAAGAAAGAATAAAAAAAAAAAATCCTTCGTGAGATTTGAACCATCGAACCCTACGTTTAAAAAGTCTAGCCCGTACCTCCTGCCAACACGGCATTACGATTGCGGCCCCCTTTGGGGTGGTACGACGGGGGCCCGCGCAGCAGTCGGTAAGGAAGTACCCCGTCCCTTCATCCATCTGGGCCCTATCCGACTACCGGAAACTCACCTCCGGGGCGAATTTGACAGAGCGAAAAATGGGTTCCCCTCCAAGTGTCGTTATCGACATAGCTACCGCTTACAATGCTGCAAATAATTCGATTTTTTCCCCATGGTAGCAGACTTCCTAGGTATTAATTTAAAAAGATCGAAAAAGAATTTTCCCCCCTGCTTTTTGTTATCGACATAGCTACCGCTAATGATGCTTGCAATAGTTCGACTTTTTTCCCGCTTTTTGCAGCACTTCCTGGGCACGTCTTTAAAAGAGTCGATAAAGAATTTCCCCCCACGTTTTTGTTATGACATACTCCCTTTTGCGATCTGCAAGTAGTTTGTATTGTTGCCGCGAGGTAGCAACACTTCCTGGGCACATTTTTGGCCTGAATTTGACAGAATCGAAAAAAGAATTTTTCCCCCAAGTAGCTTTTATCACATAGCCCCGCTTATGATGGATGTCAAAAACCTAATTTAAATACTACAATATACCCCCAAAATTTAATTTTCAAAATATGTTTTTGGTAAGACCCACCAAGTAAAATTCTTGATTTATATTGTCTGACATAAATGTCTCTTTTAAAACGAAAAAATGTTCGGGTTTTTTTTGGGGTTGGGGTAGGCCTAGGCCTAGGCCTGGGCCCTAGACAAATCAGGACTTTTTTTTTGAGATTTTTTCCAACCGACCCAGTTTGCGTGACGCCTCCGTGGGCTTGTAAAATAGGGCCTATGCTTATGAAGGTAGGTCATTGTCCCATTATCTTTCTGGGACCTACGTCTGGGTTTCCCGCTTCCCGGAGGCTTAGGCCCTAGGCCTGGGCCCACGTCAATTTGTTTTTATTTCTGGGAAGGGGCCCAGGCCACCCGGCATTTGGTGTAGGGGAGGGTAGGCCCAGGCTAGGCCCAGCTTTTTTATTTAAGCTGAGGCCCCTACGGTGATTTGGGTAGCCAGGGCCCAGCAAACCAATAGGCCTAGGCCCTAGGCCTAGGGCCCAGGCTAGGCCCAATTTGTTTCTGTTTCAGTTTTTCAATTTAAAATTTACGTAGCCCCAGGCTAGGCCTAGGCCTACCGTACTTTTCTAGGCCCAGGGAGGGCAGGGCTGGCCCGGCCAACCCGATCCAAATGTCATGATTTTGGGCCCAGGCCCAGGCAGGCTTAGGCAAAGAGCCCACGACTTCAATAGCTCCCTTTTTTAAAATTTTGGCCCCACAAATTAAGTTGTGTTAATTTTTTGAAACTGTTGTGTTCCCAATAGGGCCTACCGATGGTTTGGAGAAAAGACACAGTTTCCTATCGGGTTTTCTAGTACATTTTGAGGGCGACGGTGCGGATCCATCGGACGTAGCGGCGTTCTTAAAATGAAACAGTAGGATAGCCTACACCTACATTTCTCTATCTTTCCTTCCTGCAACAACTTTTTCTCGTGGTAACTGAACTTTCCCAAAATCCGTTTAGTGTGGGGCATTATTTGTTGCAAAAAAGGCACAGATTTAAATTTCAACTCCAAAAACCCCCTTCTTGCCTTACATTTCCCATATTTTGTGTGTGGTGTGTGTAACCTGATGACCTAGGCCTGGCCAGTCTAGTATGGGCCAGATAGCCAGGCTACCAGTGTTTTATTTTTGCTTGATTTGGGAGCCTACCCCTTTCATCCCTTTCGTGACATTAAATGGGGAAAAGGCACAAAATAAATTTTATTTTTAAATTTTGTTTTGGGCCCCTTCATGACTTTTCATGTGCATTAGCTAGACCCCTTTAAGAATCTTGTCCATCCCCCCTTTTTCTTTTCCCTTTCATTTTTGGGACCTTATTCAAAACCCTTTTAATATATAATTTTTAATGGGAAATGGAATAAAAATTTTCAACCCTAAATTTGGTGTTTTTTGACAATGTTTTTACTCGTATCCAGTACAAATAAATTAAGGGTATATAGGGCCTACTAATTTGCATTGGGCTTTTCCACAGGTGTTGTCTGGGGGCCTAGTGTTTAAGTTTTTCTCTTCTCTTCTTTTCGTCACCATGTTGGCCCTTGCGACGAAAAAAACTCTGCATGTAGCAGGTATGTGTGTAAATAGACTGTTAGGTTTATAATGCTTTAATTTTTAAAACCATGTTACAATTTATTTACCCCCACTTCAGTCTTGTTTGTATCCGCGATGCAAAGATGATCCAGATAGCGCTTATCGCAGGTTTTTTTTAGTACCCGAAGGACTCGCAAGCAGCACTATAGGCCTAGATATTTATAATTTCATAGCCACAAAGATCGTAAAGGCAAGCTACATTATCCAGTAGGCCCAAGCTTTGTATAATATACATGGGTTGACGTGCAAACTAGGCTAGCTAGTCCTTCCTGGCCTACGCCCACTAAGCTGTCACCACAGTATAGATTGTTATACTGTGCTGTCACAGTTTATCATTCGTAATGGATCAAAAATTGACTTGGCAAGAGATAATATCATATTTAGGTAATGGTATAAGACACTAGTTGAGGGGGGCGCTGTTTTGCTGCAAGGCATTCCATTCGGGCCGATGTAAATACATCGTGGCGGTGTTGATGTAAAAATTGATGGACAATAGAACAGACCTACAGTCAGCACCACTACTCATGTACGTCGCCATCTATATTATGGTGTGTTAAAACAGATAGAAGATTAAAGAAGGCTGTAATCTGTTCTAGCTATGGTGCTGCTTGACGAGTCCTCCGGCAACTAAAAGTTTTGAAGCTTTTCTCTTTATCCGCTAGATGGCATTCCTTTGCGTCGCGGATAGGTCAATACCACCATATTTCAAACAACGTTTAATTTAATCTTTAAATTGTACTACGCTAAATACCATTTCCATACTTAATCTAAATGTGAACCTACACACTTTGATTTACTAATCGGCTGTGATTCAATTTCTAAAAACACTTCTTTAATAAATCTTGTCCAGCAACACATTAAGTAAGTATAAGTAAGTAAGTAAGTTTTATTTCCACACACATAGCATATTACATTATAATAATTTACACTTTGTGATGACCTCTAAGAATATATTGTCTGGAATAAGTATTTATTTACTTATTCCTAAACAAATAAACTTTGTTATTGAGGTGTTTGGAAAGGTACAATTTGCTGTATCAAGCAGGATGCAAATTGAGATATACTCCGTCACATTTCTATCCTAAAAATAAGTTACTTGATAATTAATGCCTTAGTCTTAGTTTGTACATATCATAACAATTTTACTGTTGGCTAGTAATAGAATTTGAGTGCCTCGTATATAAGAGAATACTAATGAAACGAGAGAACAAGTATTTGTCTAGTTTTTCTTGTGGGCCGAGATTGGTTTCAATTTAAGGCAGTACATAAAACAAAGATAAGACATAAGAGACAAAAAAGGCAAACAAATATTAATATAATAATCAGACTTAAATGAATCTATAGAAATAAGACAAAATTTAAAACACAAGACAAGGAAATGGGCCTACCATACAATATATCTTATATTATAGCTACAATGCTCGAAAGTTAGGGATGGTTGAAAATGGTGTTATTTTTTTCAAAGTTTCGTTTAAAAAAAACAAATTAGCCTATGGTGTTTTGTGGTGTTATTTTTTTAATTGAAAACTAATTACTACTGCTACTACTAACATTTTATAAGATATCAATTTTCTATCAAATGTGTTTTTTCTTAATTTTTCTGTAAAATGCAATGATGACAAATTCATATACACAGTAGGCCTACCTACTCTAATATTATGTGTAGGCCTATATAAGCCTAGGCTAAATATTAACAATAAAATATTTAAAAAAAGTAGTATTAATTCGCGGTTAAAACCTAACCAGGTAGCAGCACGGTCGTATGCCAACATGGCCGTCCGAAGGCAGATAAAAACACGGGCTGCATAGGGAGCAAGTGTGTTTTTCATGCTTTAAAGCATAATATTTTATTGTAAGCGTCAGTTCTGGAAGTATTTCCACTTTTCAGTAGTTGGGTACGATGGGGTAGGACAATCACTACATTTTGTAACCATCATCTGCAAAATAATTAGCAAAATAAGGAATGTTATCTCGTAATTTGAAGACGTGTAAAATCCTATGGGCAATGTGTTTGCAGTAATTTTACCTTGATGGCAATACTGCGAATTTCCCATGATTATTGGCCTTTACTAATAGGCCTATGATAAGTTATTATTTTGTATCACACATTATTTCCCCCCCCCCCCCCCCCCCCCCCCGGAAGTATTTTTTGTGGGTTCCCCGCGAATAAATTATTAAACTCGATTTGTTATTAAATTTGTGTTTCGTCACGCCATTGAAACCTCTTATAACACAAGCCTCACATTTTAAAAGCCCCCCCCCCCCGCAACCCGGCTAAAAGTTTAAAGTTATGTATGAACTTTATATATAGGCCTACTATTATTAATACGCATAGGTAGTTCTACTAATATTGTTAAGTCCTAGAATTGTTTTGTTGTTGTTTTGGTTGAGATTATAAATAATATGAATTGAATTGTATTGTATGCGTTTTATTTTTAGCTTCACAGCTATTTTACATCCTACTTACATATATTTTCTATTTATTTAATATCCACTCACGACATTTACTTTTAAACATTCCAATACTTTTGATCCCTCTCAAATCTCTTGATAACTTATTATTATACTGTCTTAATATTATTAAATAAATAATAAAAATGTAGATTTTTGCCCAAAAATTATTAAATCTAGGCATAATTTGCTGTTCACGGCAGCAGTTGGTACAAATCTCTTGGTATATAGGAATAAGAAATCAAGGTAGGCTAGTTTACATTCAATGCACTGCACAAATTAAAAATATATTATTAGGGACATATATTATTAATAATAAATAATAATTTTAAAAATTCCATATTATATCTATACCCATTATCAAATATACCATTAATGTGATTTGCATAATGGTACTCAGTATCATTGGGTTTAGAATGTTGAACCCAAAGACGGTATACATAGCTCTTAGCCCGCTTTGGCCCTATACCGCCTACAGCACATCATTGTAATAAATTAATTACCATTATATGGTATTGGTATGACGTTTATCGGTTGGTGGTGTCCATGAAACTGATTACAGTTGCGAAAAATGTGTCTCAAGGTATGGGAATAGAGCTCCCAAGTAACCCACAGTAATGCACGGAATAATATACACATGCATACTTTTTGTTTCATTACGCATCACTTAAATGTGTATTACTAATTTTATGACCTTTCTTGCTTGCTAAATAATAAACATGATAGAGTAAATTCATTCTGGAGTTGACCGTGACGCTACAATATTGCATTGGTTTAACATTGAATGCCGCCATGCAGCCGCCCGGTATCTGCCTTGGAGCAGTTCTCCAGTTGACCGCCAGATGTCAGCCACTTTGCTTTTAAACGCGAATAAAGGCATAGGGCCTACACTTTACAACTTTAAACAGTATTATGAAGGAATTGTTAGAAAGTCTTCAGATGGCAAACTCGCAGACCCATCTGTCACGGGATTGTGTCGACAGTAAACAAAATGTGCCAACTGATTTCTTCCCCCGCACCATCCCCCTCCCGCATGGTCTGTCTCTCTCCTACGAGATTTTTGCACAATTGAAATGGGAAATAAAAATTAGGTGATTTTGATTTATCTTGGAAATTTGTTAATGTTTCACGCTAATACGTTTCGAACACGATTCGCATTTTGAATGTTCAATTTAAATAACTAGGGAAAGGCCAAAGTCGTTGTTAAACGCATGAGTGAGCCAAGTGTTGAGTAGGCCCTACCCGGGAACATCCCCTTTCCTCCCCTATACCAAAGACTGGATCTAGCCCAGTATAGGGAATGATACCGGGTACTATACACACGGCTCACTCACTCGTTTAACAACGACTTTGGCGTTTCCCTAGTTTAGTACAATTCCCTTTAAATGTTTGAGAGCTACCATAGGCCTACCGTACTCTACTAACCGCGTTCAAACATTTAATCGTGTACCACATTCTCCCAATGCCAACCTTTGCCAATTGTTCCTAAATATTTACCACTTTGAATAGTTGACCTTGAGATAAAGTTGTGTGATGAACAATCGAGGCCACACCCACACTGAATGGGTAAAAAAACACTGCCGTAACATTTTTCTTGGTGCGTTGGTGGTATTGGTGAGTAAAAAATTGAAAAAAAGTTTTACCAAACGAGACTCGAACCGGCGACCCTTCACGTGTTAGCCAAGTGCGCTTGCCGTTTGACCAGCAGCAAACACAAAATCCAAGCCACTTGGAGTGGTACTCATTAGCCCGTCAGATAAGCACGCAGACTGGAAAAGTCAAGATGAACATGAAAGCTTCGGGATGACAATTACAACACTACAACTCTTTTAAAGCCTTCTGTCAATACTTTAAATGTTATTAACAGCTGTATACGGCATGTGTACGTAATTACTATCCATTTTGGTATGAAACAGTTTCAAAGTGGCAGTTCTCTCGACAGAATGTTCCAAATGTCCATCAACAGTTGATGGAGTTGACACACACAGAAAGTTGACTTGTCAACAAGTTGCGCCAACAAGTTGATAGTGTAACAAGACTTTTATCAAGTGCATGCAAGTTGACACATTTCCCAAGCCCAAGCAAAACATAAATTTTAGAAATTGCACCCGGTGCTTAAACAATCTGAATTTATTCAGTCTCATTCACACCCCCTGTGTTTGTATTAAATAGCCTAGGTATAGACCACTCTACCTCCAGACTTATTATTTGTAACATCCCTGGGCCCTCTATCTTTGAACTTGACATTGTGTTGTCCTGCTAAGAAGCTGGATGCAGTAGACCTAGACCTAGACCATTGAGAGTCAAACAATATTTTTATCTGTTTAAGATGCGGAACAGCGAGGAGGAGACCGGAACATGGAGGCACGAGAGAAGAAGACGGAGAGGCCTAGATCCTCAATACACGCAGAGCTGAACTTGGCCTCAGATGTTGTTGAACTAGGTTAGTTTATTTCATGTTTCAATTAGGGCCTCTATTGTATTTGTGTTGATGACTTCAACAATAAAACATTAGCAATCCATGTAGGCCCACCGGTATATACCCACATGTTTGGTAAAATGTTAGTTTTTGTGATCACAGTATATCTATTAGCTATAGGGATGCTCATTGATATGAAAATCCCTTATCAATATTGTTTAATTTTTACCAAATTGCTATGAATCGACATTTTCTGTCTGGTAGGGGCGTAGGGCTATCTATAGCTCCAAAGACAACACCACCAGGAGTATGTCATTAACAGCTTCAAGTCCAAGTCACTGGAAAATAATAGAAAGAGCTTCAAGTCCTAATTGGATGAGCAAAGCAAAGACTTCAATTATTTCACTGACCCCCAAAAAATTTAGTTTGGGTGTTTTTTTTTTGTTTGTTTGTTTTGTTTTTTTTTGTTTTTCTGTCTGTTTGTTAACTCTCTACCAGGCAAACGGCTTATCCGATCTTGATGAAAATTGGAGGGGACCTTCGAAATCTCTGAACTTAGAGGTGTATTGTTTTTGGGTACAATCAAAGAAATATTTCTCATGAATATCGTACTTTTACGATTTTTTTTTCGATTTTTAGTGCGATATTTTCGTGACATTTGGGCCGATTCTGACCAAACGGGTGGGGCTACAACGTTCATATTTCACATGGACATTAAGGTAATGGTGATGTATTGCTTTTTGAAAGAAAAAGTTGAAAAAATTAGCCAGAATCCATAGAATAAAGGTTTTAATATGAGTTTTTTAGGTTTATAATAACAATTTACAAGTAAGAATAGAAACTTGACAACAATCACCAACAATGCGTTCAAAAGGCACTTGATAAGTAAATAGATCCCACGCAAACTAAAAACTTACAAAAAAGCTCATCCATCAACGCGACAGGATATTAGCGTTTTCCTATTAATACATTAATAATTTAACCTTTAAATGCTTAATCTTGGCCAGACATTACTTGGACCTATACTTGTGTGTGCGTGTGTCTAGACCTTGTTGTCCTAGGCCTAGCCAGTCTAGTATGGCCTACCAGTGTTTCATTCTACATTGATTAGATACTCATTTCATTCCCTTTACGTATATATATTTGATGGGGAAATGGCACATTAATTAATTTAACCCTGAATTGGTGTTTATTCATATTTCATAGTCAATACATTTAGGTGATACCTATATCCATTTCTGATATCTAGTCTCATGTCTAGTAGGCACCCTTTTTTCTTCATTCTACTGCATTTCGGTACTTAATTAAACCCCTCCCTTATGTACATCTGAATTTGAAGCGTCACAAGATTCATTCATTCAGTTCATGATTTGTATCCCAATACAAATACGACTTCAAGGCTATATACTACATTTGCATTGGTATTGTCCACAGGTGTCGTCTGGGGGCCTAGTGTGCAAGATTCTTCTCGTCTCTTCTTCCTCGTCACCGTGTTGACCATCTGCGACTATATGCCTACTAGGCTCTGCGTGTACGCAGGTATTGTGTGTCCAGGTCATGTTTAATAATTTTCATGTGAGAAACATGTAGATATAGGATAGGAGACCAACAGCTTACCTGAAGTGGAGTAGGCGCGCCGTGATAGAAGACATAAACACAAATAAACAAATAACACTGCATTTCAAACGTTTCGGTCTACGTGACCTTCCTCAGTGAGTAGAGAAGAGTTACTGAGGTGAAAAACTAAAGCTAGGTAGCCGTTGGCTAGGGTGGGGGTGGGGTGAAGTGAAAGATGAGTGGGGGGTGTGGAATGGGTGACAGGGAGGGGTAGAGAGGAGGAGAGGGAGGACAACCTAAGGTTTAAGTTAGGTTTGTGGCGCGATTTGCAAATCCATTGGTAGGCCAGTTCCCATCTTCTCAGTTCTCCATCGTGTACAGTGGGAGGGAGTGACCTGATGACACAAACTGTGAAGCAGGTCACGAAGGGAAGGCCATGCCCATTGGCATGCAATGCCACAGGTTTCTCGAGGTTCTCCTCTCTTACATCCTGTCTGTGCCCATTCATTCGGGTTCGGAGAGTATTAGTGGTGGTAAGTCCAACATACTCGGCGGGACATCGGGTGCATCGAAGTTGGTAGACGATGTTGCTAGTGCCACAGTTGTTGTTGTTGCGTATGTCATAGGTCTTATTAGTGAGGTGGGCAGAGAAGGTCTTAGTCTTAGTTAGTCATATTTAATTTCTATACACATTTTACAATTTATTTACCTCCCACTCTAGTCTTGTTTGTGTAGGTCAATAACACCATATTTCGACCAACATTCAACTTTAATTTAACCTTTAAATTGTAGCACGCTAGATACTTTTTCTGCGCGCTTTGATTTACTAATTGGCTGTGATTCAATTACTAAAAACACTTTTTTCATTAAATCTTGTTCAACAATACATTGCAATGATCTACAGTCGATTAAAATATGCACAGGTTATTTATTTTAACTTTTATTACATAAATTTTCCTCGTAATATACAAGACAACTGTGGTCAAATTTTGCGATATTGCAAGTACATTTTCTCTCTCGGCATTACAACACATCTCTTGTTGTCTGCAGGTACGCTCTTCCAGATCGTCTTGTTCCGCCTCGTTTCCCAGGCCTCGTCGGTAACAAGCGACTCTCGCACTGCAACAACAACAACAACAACAACAACAACAACAAGTCTGCCTACACAACCTGCAGGTATTCGAGTCTATTTGTTCAAATCATCAACTGGACTTGTTGCAAGTCAACCTTTATTGTGTGTACATCTAGTCCTAAACTTTGATTGTCTACCCATTCTATTGTGGTCTTTTGGTTTCTCGTATTTACTTTATCGGGCACACATTTCATTCCCTTTACTTATACATGTATGAATGCAAAACGGCACACTAATTATTTTAGCTCAAAACGCCTAGTTTTATAGTTGCCCATTACAGTACGTGCTCAACAACTACTTTTGGCGGAAAACGAATCGTCGCGGAATAGTCGTGTAGGAGCGGGGTCCAGGGGTGGCAGCCCCGGCCGGGGGTTGGGGGGCGGGGCCCCCCAGTACACAATTCCAGTCTTGCGATTAAACCGTATAACCGTCATCAACAACACACACACATACACACACACATACAACATTTTTTTCCCAAGTTTGTGATTCGATTAAGGGGCATCCATGGAGGCCTATTTTCGACCTCAGCACCGATTCCCTTCCACTCGCGTGTTTTGACTCATCACCCTCCCCTCCGTCACCCCTCCGGGCATGAATGTTGTCAGTCGAGAGGGTCACCGCTCAGTCGCGAGGCAGGCGTGTTTGAGGAAGGGTGTCGCTTGTCGCGGCCTCGACTGCCGCGACTCCGGGCGAGCTTACCACGCGTCCCTATCTCTGCAATATCTGCAGCTGCTGACGTGCGTCATTCATAAGATTGCACTCAGAGTTGGTGATGCGTAATGAAACTTGAAAGAATCATGATTTCCCTTTATAAAATACGTAACCGCAATACTCAATCATCTTACAGTAACGTGTTGACTTTAGGAATAATAATAATAGAGTAATCCAGGATCGGATAATAAAATATTATATTTCAATTTTCAACTGAATATAATTATGGTTTTTATTATTTTTTTATTGTATAGTATAGCTGTTTGATCATTTTTATCAGATAGCAATCTCAATTCAGTAAGTACTACTATCTAGGGGTCTGCGGGTACCCGAAATTTCGGGTTATTTCGGGTATTGAAGCATACCCGAAATTCGGGCTTTTATAAATGTAAATCGGGTTTTTTTCGGGTAGGCCTAGGCCTAAATTGCTAACCTCTTTGGACCCTTAAATCGTCAAAAAACGATCGCGAAATGGAGCAAAATAAGACTGGTTTTACTTTTAAGGCGAAATACAGCCAGTTCTATTGTTTTTCACGAAATTTGGTCGAAATCGGCAGTTTTTTTCCCCATTTTCCAAGTATGTAGTATATTCTCGCGAGAAAATAGGCCACTACAATAATAGGCCACACAAGTACAACAGCTGTTGAGCTGCTGCTGGTGACGTCACACCTCACAGGGTCGGCAACATAACAAATACAAACTTGTTTCTTGATCTACAAAGTACCAACATTTGAAACTTAACGCCGGAAAAACGGCGGGAAGTTTGAAAATACGCGAAATTTGGAAAAAAGTTTGAAATAATTGAATTTTTTATGCGAAATGGATCCTTTATTTTGAGTTTTATACTGAAATTAAAGATTTTTATAACGAAACGAAGACTTTTTATTTGCTTTTTTTCAGGGTGCCTAAAATGAATTTAAATATTTAATCGTTAATTTTTTTTAAATTTATTTATTTATTTCTTTATTTTTTTATTTTTTTTTAAGATTGGCATTGCCCTATTGAAATTGCAGTTATTTTTTTTACCCGTACCCGACCCGAAACCCGAAGTTATTATGATTACCCGAACCCGAACCCGACCCGAACTTAAAAAGTACTACCCGCAGACCCCTACTACTATCAATAACGTAACCCTGCGCTCAGGGTTATACACACTAAAGAATACGGTACAATAGCTACATGTAAGATATTATGCGCACCATATTATAGACAAATTGAAAGACAGTGTCTGCTGCACAGGGCTACCATCAATGTTGATCATGTGACAAACATGTTGGCCTACAGAATAGCATCATCTATAAGACGGAGATATTCTGCTTATATATATCATTACATTGATTGAATTTTGAAATGTTACTTGCATAGCATGTTGCATAGTAAACATACATACAATAATAAGAAAATACAAGTGTTCAATATTTTAAAACTAACAAACCGTAGGTGCATATTTAGATTATCAACCCTTCAAAACAAAACAAACTAAAAAAGAAAAAGGAAATGAAACTACAGCAATATAAACATTACGTCTTGTCCCTAAATCATATACTTTCTCAACCAAGTACTCGAACACATTGCGTGGTCAGTAACAAGAATACTAGTCAATAGGCGTTGAACACTTCCTAACTTGCAAATCGTAGGTACATTTTCAGATTATAAAACTGTTCACAACCAAAGAAACGAAAATCATGAAACGACAACAATAATAAAATAATATTATATAAACAATAAGTTCATGTCACAAAGATCATACAATTTGTCTCAACGCAGTAGGCGTACAGCGTACTAGAACAAAACCTGGACATAAAATGCAGGATAAACAAAGTAGACGCAATTCAACAGTAAACCAATTACTAAGCAAATAGAGGCCTACATGACGAAAGTTTCCGATGTTCATATATTCAAATTATATGGAATGCAAACGTTTGCTGTAGTATATACATACAAACTACACAAGTTTTCGTTGTAAAAAATACTAGGGTACTTACAATTTAAAGCGTTGTACAGAAACGTAAAATTGAAAAAAATGACAAGTTGCTCCAACGAAAGAAATGCAGATGCTTTGTAGTGGTGGAGCTAGTATGAATGCGCGGTAAAAGGTATGTCTCCTTTGTGAATGAAAGATTAATATATTTTACCAACGCAAGCAAAAATTATCTGTGCTTGATCACAGAGTTCCTCCGTGTGCAAGATCCACGCTAAGCAAGCGTGAATAGAGTTGACAAAGTTGTTATGTTGAGAAAACAATTTCGAGCCATCGGCATTCATCTGCATTCTTTCGTTGGGACCACAGACCTCTATTCAACTAACTAATAAATAGTAAATAATTCCAAGGAAATACATCATACATATAAATTGTTCATTTACAAAAACACAATTACGGTGACATTAACACAACTAATAATATGTCTTACTAACTAGGAAGCTTCGCAAACGCTTTTTCAGGCGCGTTGTTGGATGAGCGTATTTTTTTAAACGAAAAAAACGTGAAATTGCGGTTTTCATGAGAAAAATTTTTAGATTGCGCTCAAATTTCACTTTAATATATTAATTCGTGAAATTAAGGTTCTGCGAAAAAATTATAAAAATCGGATAAAGCATGAAGGCGTTATAGGCCGAAGAATTTTTTTCAAAACCGAAAAAAGTGAAAAATTGCGATTTTCATGAAGAATAATCTTTAGATTACGCTCAAATTTCACACAAATATATTTATTCATAAAACAAAGGTTCTGTAAAAAAATCATTACAATCGAATAAAGCATGTAGGTTTTATAAGTCGAAGACAATTTTTAAAAATCAAAAAAAAATCGTAAAATTGCGATTTTCATGAGAAATAATTTTTAGATTGCACTCAAAAACGTGGTAGTTTTAAAGGCCTCCAAAAAAAATTAATCGCAATTGGAGTATCGGTTTAGCCGGAATCGTGTTAACAAACACACAAAAATATAAACAGAAACAAAAAGGAAAATCGAAAAAAAATCGTAAAATTGCGATTTTCATGAGAAATAATTTTTAGATCGATTTTTCGAACCGTTCAGTTCTCAGTTCAGAGATTTCAAACGTCTTCAGAAAATTTCATCGCAATTGAAGTATCGGTTTAGCCGGAATCGTGTTTACAAACACACGAAAATAATAAAAAAAAAGTCCGGATTTTTTTCTCCGGTGTAGTAGAATGGAATCTTCGCTTCGCTCGCCACGCTCGCTACGCTCATCCAATAATTATATATACCTACTAAAGAATGGTTTCCAAACTTCGGATTGACGATTTTACGTCGGTTGTTGACTCAGAACAACGACCTGATATGTGATTGGCCAACGACCGACGTTGGAGCATATGAAACCGGGCGTAAGGTGCACATCAAGTAAAAAATTACATCCGAAAAAAATATGATGAAAATATAACAATGAAAATATTATAAAACAAGTTCGTCAAGTTTAATATCGTTCAAGTTTTCATTCCTTACGTATGCTCTTAGAGGCAGTGTTGTGACTAGACTAGGAAAACGCTAAAGTCCCGCCGCGTTGATGGATGAGCGTTTTTTTGTAAGTTTTTTGTTTGCGTTTTTTGCGTTTGTTTGCACTTTTCCTTTGCAAGTGCTTTTTGAATGCATTGTTGGTGATTGTTGTCAAGTTTTTATTGTTATACTTGTTAATTGGTTTTATAAACCTCAAAAAACTCATATTAAAACCTTTGTTTCTGTGGATTCTGACTAACTTTTTCAACTTTTTCTTTCAAAAGGTACTACATCACCATAACCTTAATGTCCATGTGAAATCTGAACGTTGTAGTCCCACCCGTTTGGTCAGAATCGGTCCAAATGTGACGAAAATATTGCACTAAAAATTAAAAAACTAATATTAAAACCTTTATTTCTATAGATTCTAGCTAATTTTTTCAACTTTTTCTTTAAAAAGGTACTTCAACACCATAATCTTGATGTCCATGTGAAATATGAACGTTGTAGCCCCACCCGTTTGGTCAGAATCGGCCCAAATGTGACGAAAATATCGCACTAAAAATCGAAAAAAATCGTAAAAGTACGATAACACACATAACAAAAACTTGTAGAAATACAGCCAAACCTTACACACTCAAAAGGAATGAGATCTAAAAAAAGGGCCAAGCTCATCTACCCTTCCACATAAACGTACAGTGTCCCATAACAGCATCCTCGAAAAGCTTGGCAAAATAGAATTTGCGATTATTAATTTAACGTAATAGTTTATCCAAGTTCTTTTTTTCTAATTAATTTAAACGTAATAACATGCAAATTCTATTTGCCAAGCTTTTCGAGGATGCTGTTATGGGACACTGTACGTTTATGTGGAAGGGTAGATGAGCTTGGCCCTTTTTTTAGATCTCATTCCTTTTGAGTGTGTAAGGTTTGGCTGTATTTCTACAAGTTTTTGTTATGTGTGTGATCTCATTACTTTTTCAAGTTCCATTACAAAATTATTTGCTAAAATATAATATTTTTATCAAAGTTGATTTAAATTCTATGGTATTAGCAGTAACAATATAGGATGTAAAATATCTAGACCCGGATTCATGTACATCCTGGGTATAGGTGGTATAACCATGGTATAACGACGGTATAAGGACTGGACCCCAATTCTTGAGTTCGTGGGAGATGAGTTGAAAACGCAATTTGAAAACGAAGTCGTTTTCGTTTTCGAAGGAATTGGTATTCTTGAACGGTATCGTGGAAAACGTCATGGGTTGTGAGTTGAAAGCATTGATATTAAACCCCTATAGTAGGCTAGATTAGCAGTCTCCTATACCTCCGCACAGGCGCGAGCGTAGCAAATTGAAGACTCAACCGGCCCATTTCAAGATGGCGATTTGGTGTTTTAATTTATGCTTTTTTAATGCAATAAAGTATTTTACTGGATTGTTTGATATGGTTTTAGCTTGTGCAGCATGGTATTAAACAAAAGAAACAATACGAAGTGATTGCATAAGGGAATTTAGTAAGGAGTTAAAGGCTAGTATGCTTACCTGTCAACCTGGCGGCAATCTTGAGAACTATTTGGCCACAAATCGCTCCCATTTGATTAACATGTAAACTGTCATTTTAAGATGGCTTCTAATTGTACCGGAAGTGGACCACCGACTGCTGGTCTAGCCAATTATATAGGATGTCTATGGTTGAAAGAGTATCCAAACACTTTAAAAAGATTTGCGTATAGCAAAGAGCTCGAAAAAGTTCTATATTTATTCTAGATGGCAGTGCCTTCATAAACGCGGGCCAATCGAAAGACGAGTTGTATGAAATGATTTGATTGTTGCAATTATGTAAACAAACAGATGAGCAAGCTCATATCAGAACAGTTGTGTGGCATAGGGTTGGCTAGGCTTGTCAAACATGTAATGTAAGTATGAATTTTACTAGTCCTATAGCCAAATGGAACTGTAGACCTACACTTTTGCATTATAAATAATTTTCCACATCTGGGCCTAGGCCAGGGACGGTTTCTGATTTGTTTTATGAGAGTATAATGACACCTTTTCTCGTTCCACACAAAGAAGAAAAATTTTAAATGTCCGCTATTTGTTTACGTATCGCACTTTCCCGCCTAACTCTGCTTATACCGTCAACAAGTGTCAAGTAACTATGGTTACTTGTTGATTGTATGCCAAGTGTTTAAGGCTTATTTTAAAACCTTTATTTGGAAGCCTTCCAACAAACTTTTTCAACTTTTTTTTTCAAAAGAGACTATATTTCTATAACCTTAATGTCCATGTAAAATATGAACATTGTAATCCCACCCGTCTGGTCAGAATCGCGGGCCGACGTATTAGATGTTAGCAGTAGCAGTAGTAGGCAGTAGTAGGCAGTAGTAGGCAGTAGCAGTAGCTAACATCCTTAAAGTGATTTTGAGCATGTTTCAAGCCATTTTTTCACCAAGAAGGAATAATCGTACCCCAATAAAATTTGGCATGTGTTGTCAGGTACCTAAATCCCCTCGATTGTGATAGTTTTCAAGTTCACATCACGTTACATGACGGCTGGGTAACACCTCGAAATCACCCCAACTCTGCTTGGTGTATAAGGTGCTTGAGTGTGTAGCGCACCGCGGCTTGGCTGCGGCGCCCTAACGGGCACCTAGATTCATGAGAAATATTTCTTCGATTGCACCCAAAAACAATACACCTCTAAGTTCAGAGAAAACGAAGGTCGTGTCAAATTTTCATCAAGATCGCATATGCCGTTTACCCGGAATCGAGCGAACAGACGGAAAAAAAAAAAAAAAAAACATTGGAGCTAACTTTTTTGGGGGGGTCAGTGAAATTGAAGTTTTCGCTTCGCTCGCTATGCTCATCCAATAATGATAATTTAATTTTTATCTAGATAGAGATCAAGATAATCCATAAAAAAAATCAAGATAAGTTATTTGATAAAATGCAAAAACTTAATCAAGATAAAAGATTAATGATAAAAATAGTTATTGGATGAGCGAAGCGAAGACTTCAATTTCACCGACCCCACAAAAAATTTAGCTCGGGTTTTGTTTTTTTTTTTGTTTTTTTGTCTGTTTA